>SZWC01001373.1:0-44985 GCA_023375785.1 Penium margaritaceum
CTTCCAATCCAACTTCCAGCCCAACTTCCAACCCAACTTCCAGCCCAACTTCCAACCCAACTTCCAACCCAAATTCTGACCCAACTTTCAACCCAATTTTCAGCCCAACTTCCAACCCTACATCCATCCCAACTTCCAACCTAACTTCCAACCCAACTTCCACCCGAACTTCCAGCCCATCGTCCAACCCCACTTCCAACCCAACTTCCGACCCAACGTCCAACCCAACATCCAACCCAACTTCCATCCCAAATCTCAACCAAACTACCAACCCAACTTCCATCCCAACTTCCAATCCAACTTCAAACCCAACTTCCAACCCAACTTCTAGCCCAACATCCAACCCAACTTCCAACCCAGCTTCAAGCCCAGCTTCCAACCCAGCTTCTAACCTAGCTTCCAACCCAACTTCCAACCCAACTCCTATCCCAACTTTAAACCCAACATCCAATCCAACTTCCAACCCAACTTCCAACCTGACCTTCAACCCAACATCCAACCCAGCTTCCAAACTAGCTTGCAACCGAAATTCCAACCCAACTTCTAACCCAACTTCCAACCCAACTTCCATCCCAACTTCCAACCCAACTTCCAACCCAACTTCCAAACCAACTTCCATCCCAGCTTCCATCCCAACTTCCAACCTAACTTCCAAACGAACTTCCAACCCAAGGTTCAACTAAATTCCAACACAACTTCCAACCCAGCTTCCAACCAAACTTCCAACCCAACTTCCAACCCAACTTTCAACCCAACTTCCAACCCAACTTCCAACCCACCTTCGAACCCAGCTTCCAGCCAAACTTCCAACGAAACTTCCAACCCAACGTCAAAACCAACTTCCAACCCAACTTCCAACCCAACTTCCATCCCAACTTCCATCCTAACTTCCATCCCAACATCCATCCCAACTTCCAACCAAACTTCCAACCCAACTTTCATCCCAACTTCCAACTTACCTTCCAACACAAATTCCATTCCAACTTCAAAACCAACTTCCAACCCAACTTCCAACTCAAATTCCAACCAGGTTCCAACCCAACTTCCAAGACAACTTCTAACCCAACTTCCAAACCAAGTTCCAACCCAACTTCCAACCCAACTTCCAACCCATCTTCCAACCCAAATTCCAACCCAACCTGCAACTCAACTTCCTACCCAACTTCCAACCCAACTGCCAACGCAACTTCCATCCCAACTTCCATCCCAACTTCCAACCCAACTTCCAACCCAACGTCCAACCCAACTTCCAACCCAACTTCCAACCCAATTTCCATCCCAACTTTCAACCCAGCTTCCAACCTAGCTTTCAACCCAACTTCCAACCCAACTTCCAACCGAACTTCCAACCCAATTTCCAACCGAACTTCCAACCCAACTGTCAACCCAACGTCCATCCCAACTTCCAACCCAACTTCCGTCCCAACTTCCAACCCAAATTCCAACCCAACTACCAGCGAACGTCCAACCCAACTTCCAACCCAGCTTCCAACCCAACTGCCAACCCAACTTCCAACCCAACTTCCAACTCAACTTCCAACCCAACTCCCAACGCAACTTCCAGCCCAACATCCAACCCAACATTCAACCCAAATTCCAACCCAACTTCCAACCCAACTTCCATCCCAAATTCAATCCCAAATTCCAACCCAATTTTCAAGCCAACGTCCAAACCAACTTCCAACCCAACTTCCAAACTAACTTCCAACCCAACTTTCAACCCAACTTCCATCCAAACTTCCAACCCAACTTCAAACCCAACTTTCAACCCAACTTCCAGCCCAACTTCCAGCCCAACCTCCAGCACAATCTCCAACCCAGATTTTAACCCAACTTGCAAACCAAATTCCAATCCAATTTCCATCCCAGCTTCCAACCCAACGTTTCACCCAACTTCCAACCCAACTTCCAACCTAACTTCCAACCCAACTTCCATCCCAGCTTCCAACCCAACATCCAACCCAGCTTCCCACCCAACGTCCAACCGAACTTCCAACCCAACGTCCTACCCAACTCCCAACCCAACTTCGAACCCAACTTCCATCCCAAATTTCAACCAAACTTCCAACCCAACTTCCATCGCAACTTCCAATCCAACTTCCAACCCAACTTCACACCCAACTTCCAGCCAAATATCCAACCCAACTTCCAACCCAGCTTCCAGCCCAGCTTCCAACCCAGCTTCTAACCTAGCTTCCAACCCAACTTTCAACCCAACTTCTATCCCAACTTTAAACCCAACATCCAACCCAACTTCCAACCCAACTTCCAACCCGACTTCCAACCCAACATCCAACCCAGCTTCCAAACTAGCTTCTAACCCAAACTCCAACCCAACTTCTAACCCAACTTCCATCCCAACTTCCAACCCAACTTCCAACCCAACTTCCAACCCAACGTCCATTCCAACNNNNTCCAACCCAGCTTCCAACCAAACTTCCAACCCAACTTCCAACCCAGCTTCCCACCCAAATTTCAACCCAACTTCCAACCCAACTTCCAACCCACCTTCCAACCCAGGTTCCAGCCAAACTTCCAACCCAACTTCCAACCCAACGTCAAAACCAACTTCCAACCCAACTTCCAACCCAACTTCCATTCCAGCTTCCATCCTAACTTCCATCCCAACTTCCATCCCAACTTCCAATCTGACCCCATCCAGACTTCGAACCCAACTTCCAACCCAACTTTCATCCCAACTTCCATTCCAACTTCCAACTCAACTTCCTACCCAGCTTCCAACTTACCTTCCAACCCAAATTCCATTCCTACTTCAAAACCAACTTCCAACCCAACTTCCAACTCAGCTTCCAACTCAACTTCCAACCAGGTTCCAACCCAACTTCCAACCCATCTTCCAACCCAACTTCCAACCCAAACTGCAACTCAACTTCCTACCCAACTTCCAACCCAACTTCCAACGCAACTTCCATCCCAACTTCCATCCCAACTTCCAACCCAACTTCCAACCCAACTTTCAACCCAACTTCCAACCCAACTTCCAACCCAACTTCCATCCCAACTTCCAACCCACCTTCCAACCTAGCGTTCAACCCAACTTCCAACCCAACATCCAACCGAACTTCGAACCCAATTTCCAAGCAGAATTCCAACCCAACTGTCAACCCAACGTCCATCCCAACTTCCAACCCAACTTCCGTCCCAACTTCCAACAAAACTCCCAACCCAACTACCAGCCAACGTCCAACCCAAATTCCAACCCAGCTTCCAACCCAACTACCAAACCTACTTCCAACCCGACTTCCAACCAAACTTCCAACCCAGCTCCCAACCCAACTTCCAGCCCAGCTTCCAACCCAACGTTCAACCCAAGTTCCAACTCAACTTCCATCCCAACTTCCATCCCAACTTCCAGCCCAATTTTCAAGCCAACTTCCAAACCAACTTCCAATCCAACTTCAAACCTAACTTCCAACCAAACTTCCAATCCAGCTTCCATCCAAACTTCCAACCCAACTTCCAACCCAACTTCCAACCCAACCTCCAACTGAACTTCCATCCCAGCTTCCAACCCAACATCCAAGCCAACTTCCCACCCAACATCCAACCCAACTTCCAACCCAACGTCCAACCCAACTCCCAACCCAACTTCCACCCCAAGTTCGAGCACAACTTATCATCCAACTTCAACCCCAACTACCATACCAATTTTCAACCGGACTTTCAACCCAACTTCCAACCCAACTTCCAAACCAACGTCAAACCCAATTTCCATCCCAACTTCCAACCCAACTTCCAACCCAACTTCCAACTAAACTTCCAACCCAGCTTCCAACCCAACTTCCAACCCAACTTCCAACCCAGCTGCCAACCCATCTTTCAACCCAACTTCCAACCCATCTTCCAACCCCACTGCCATCCCAACTTTCAACACAACTTCCAACCTAACTTCCACCCCAACGTCCAATCCAAATTCAAACCCAACTTCCAACCAAACTCCCGACCCAACATCAAACCCTACTTCCAGCACAACTTTCCACCCAAATTCCAACCCAACTTCCAACCCAACTTCCAACCCAACTTCCATCCCAACTTTCAACCCAACTTCAAACCCAACTTCCATCCCAACTCCCAACCCAACATCCAACCCAACCTCCAACCCATCTTCCAACCAACATTCTAACCCAGCTTTCAACCCAGCTTCCAACCCAGCTTACAACCCAACTTCCAACCCAACTTCCATCACAACTTCCAACCCAACTTCCAACCCAACTTCCAACCAAACATCAAATCCAACGTCCAACCCGACGTCCAACCCAATTTTCAACCCAACTTCCAAGCCAACTTCCAGCACAACTCCTAATCCAACTTCCAACCCAACATCCATCCCACTTTCTAACCCACCTTCCAACCCAACTTCCAACCCAACTTTCAACCCAACTTCCAGCCCAATGTCCAATCCAATTTCCAACCCAAATAACAACCCAACTTTCAACCCAACTTCCAACCCAACTTCCAACCCAGCATCCAACCCAGCTTCCAACCCAATTTCCAACCCACCTTCCAACCCACCTTCCAACCCAACTTCCAACCAAACTTCCAACCAAACTTCCAACCCAACTTTAAACCCAACTTCCAAACCAGCATCCAACCTAGCCTCAAACCCAACATTCAACCCAAATTCCAACCCAACTTCCAAACCAACTTCCAACCCAACTTCCAACCCAACTTCCAACCCAACTTCCATCCCAGCTTCCAGCCCAACTTCCAAGCCAACTTTCAACCCATCATCGAACCCGACTTCCAACCCAACTTCCAAACCAACTTCCAACCCAACTTCGAACCCAACTTCCAACCCAACTTCCAAGTCCAGCTTCCAACCCAACATTCAAGCCAACGTCCAACCCGACGTTCAACCCAACCTTCAACCCAACTTCCAACCCAACTTCCAACCCAATTTCCAACCCAACTTCCAGCCCAACACCGAACCCAACTTCCATCACAACTTCCATCCCAACTTCCAACCAAACTTTCAATCCAAATTCTAACCAAAATTCCAACCCAAATCCCATCCCAACTTCAATCCCATTGTCCAACCCAACTTCTTACCCAACTTCCGATCCAACTTCCAACCTAACTTCCAGCCCAACCTGCAACCTAACTTCCAATCGAACGTCCAACCCAATGTCCAACCCAACGTCCAACCCAACTTCCGACCCAACTTGCAACCCAACATTCAACCCAACTTCCATCCCAACTTCTAACCTCACTTCCAACCTAACATCCAACCCAACTTCCAACCCAACTTTCAACCCAACTTCGAACCCGACTTTCATCCCAGGTTCCAACCCAGCCTCCAATCGAAGGTCCACCCCAACATCCAACCCAGCTTCCAACAAAACTTCCAACTTAGCATCCAACCCAGCTTCCAACCTATCCTTCAACCCACCTTCCAACCCAGCTTCAAACCCAGCTTCCAACCCAACTTCCAACCAAACTTCCAACCCAACTTCCATCCCAGATTTCATCCCAACCTCCAAGCCAACTTCCAACCCAATTCCAACCCAACTTCCAACCCAACTTCCAACCCAACGTCTAACTCAGGTTCCAACCCAGTTTAAAACCAAACGTCCAATCCAACATCGAACCCAACTTCCTACCGAACTTCCATCCCAACTTCCATCCCAACCTCCAACCCAAGTTACAACCCAACTTTCAACAAAACTTCCGACCCTTCTTCCATCCCAACTTCCATCCCAACTCCCAACCCAACTTCCATCCCAACTTCCATACCAACTTCCATTTCACTTTCCAACCCAACTTCCAACCCAACGTCCAACCCAACTTCCAACCCAACTTCCAATCCAACTTCCAACTTAACTTCAAATCCAACTTCCAACCCAACTTCCAGTCCAACTTCCAACCCAACATCCAACCCAACTTTCAACCCAACTTCCTACCCAGCTTTCAACCTAACTTCCAACCCAACTTCCAACCCAACTTCCAACCCAACGTCCAACTCAACTTCTAACCCAACTTCCAACCCAACTTCCAACCCAACTTCCATGCCAACTTCCAACCCAACTTCCAACCAAACTTCCAACCAAACTTCCAACCCAACTTCTGACCTAACGTGCAACCCAACTTCCAGCCCAACATCCAACCCAACTTCCAACTCAACTTCCAATCCAACATCCAACCAAACTTCCAACCCAACTTCTAACCTAACTTACAACCGAGCTGCCAACCCAACTTCCATCCCAACTTCCATCCCTACTTCAAACCCAACGTTTACCCCAACTTCCATCCGAACTTCCAACCCAAATTCCAACCCAATTCCAACCCAACTTCCAACCCAACTTCCAATCCAACTTCTAACCCAACTTCCAACCCAACTTCCAACCCAACTTCAAACCCAGCTTCCAACCCAGCTTCCTACTCAACTTTAAATCAAAATTCCAACCCAACTTCCAAACCAACTTCCCACCCAACTTCCAACCCAACTTCCAACCCAACTTCCAACCCAACTTCCATCCCAACTTCCATCCAAACTTCCAACCGAACTTCCAACCTAACTTCTAAACAAAATTCCAACCCAACTTCCAACCCAACTTTCGACCCAACTTCCAACCCAACTTCCATCCCAACTTTCATCCGACCTCGAACCCAACTTCCAACCCAACTTCCAACCTAACTTCCATCCCAACTTCCATCCAAACTTCAAACCGAAATTCCAATCTAACTTCCAAACAAAATTCCAACCCAACTTCCAACCCAACTTTGGACCCAACTTCCAACCCAACTTCCATCCCAACTTTCATCCGACCTCGAACCCAACTTCCAACCCAACTTCCAACCCAACTTCGAGCTCAGCTTCTAACTCAACTTCCAATCCAATGTCTAACGGAACGTCTAATCCAACATCCAATTAAACTTCCAACCCAAATTCCATCCCAACTTCCATCCCAACCTCCAACCCAACTTACAACCCAACTTTCAACAAACCTTTCAACCCAACTTCCATGCCTACTTCCATCCCAACTCCCAACTCAACTTCCAACCCAACTTTCAACCCAACTTCCAACCCAACTTCCAACCCATTTTCCAACCCAACTTCCAACCCAAATTCCAACCCAACTTCCAATCCAACTTCCAACCCAACTTCTAACCGAACTTCCCATCCAACTTCCAACCCATCTTCCAACCCAACATCCAACCCAGCATTCAACTTAACTTCCAACCCAACTTTCAACCCAACTTCCAACCCAACTTCCAACCAAAATTCCAACCGAACTTCCAACCGAACTTCTAACCCAAATTCCAACCAAATTTCCATCCCAACTTTCAACTCAACTTTCAACCCAACTTCCAACCAAACGTCCAACCAAACTTCCAACCCAACTTCCAACCCAACTTGCAACCCAACTTCCAGCTCAACTTCCAAGCCAACTTCAAACCCAACTTCCAACCCAGCTTCCAACCCAACTTCTAACATAACTTCCAACCCAACTTCCAACCCAACTTCCATCCTTACTTCAAACCCAACTTTCACCCCAACTTCCATCCCAACATCCAACCCGAATTCCAACCCAACTTCCAACCCAACTTCCGACCCAACTTCCAATCCAAATTCCAACCCAACTTCCAACCCAACTTCCAATCCAGCTTCCAACCCACCTTCTAACCCAGCTTCCAGCCCAACTTCAAACCCAAATTCCAACCAAACGTCCAAACAAACTTCCAACCCAACTTCCAACCCAGCTTCCAACCCAACTTCCAACCCAACTTCCAACCCAACTTCCATCCCAACTTCTATCCCAACCTCCAACCAAACTTCCAACCCAATGTCCAACAGAACTTCCAACCCAACTTCCAACCCAACTTCGAATCGAACTTCCAACCCAGCTTCCAACGCAACTTCCAACCCAACCTCCAACCCAACTTCCAACCCAAGTTCCAACCCAACTTCCAACCCAACTTTCAACCTAACTTCCAACCCAACTTTCAACCCAACTTCTAACCCAAATTCCAACCCAACTTCCAACCCAACTTCGAACGCAAATTCTAGCCCAACGTCGAACCCAACTTCCAGTTGGGTTGGAAGAACTTCAATAAGTAGTGGCACGGTGTGGCTACTGTATACACTGAATAACCAAACTAGGCATATGTCAATGACCATGACCAAAGAATTTCAATATGGGTGGTCAACGTTCACAACCCATAACACGAGTCACAGATGGTAATAGGGGGAAACAATGGTTTCAGAATGTTAGCTTCAACTAGCAAGTACAACAACCTTCAAAACGTAGTAGCATGGTGTGGCTACCATGCACAATGACCGGCCAAAGTAGGCATATGTACTACCTTTAACCAAAGAAATCCGCTGTGTGTGGTCAACGTTGACAACTCATAATACGATTCACAGATGGTCCGTGGGAGAAACGATGGTTTGGCATCACCAGGTATCAACTAGCAAGCACAACAACCTTCAATAAGTAGTGGCACGGTGTGGCTACCATGTACAATGACCAACCAAAGAAGGCACATGTCACTGACCATGACCAAAGAATGTCACTATGTGTGGTCAGCTTTAACAACTCATAACACGAGTCACAAATGGGCAGAGGGCGAAACAATGGTTTGTGAATGCTGGTCATCAACTACCAATTACAAAGACCTACAATATGTAGTAGCACAGTGTGGCTACCATGTACAGTGACCAACCAAAGTATGAATCTTACACTGACCATGTCGGAAGAATTTCACTTCATGTGGTCAACGTTGGCAACTCACAACAAGAGTCACAGATAGTCACAGGGGGTAACAATGGTTTGGGAACAATAGCTATCAACAAGAAAGCGCAAAGACCTTCAATACGTAGTGACACAAAGTGGCAACCATGTACCGTGACAAACCAAAGTAGGCATATGCCACTAACCATGACCAAAACAATTTCATAGTGTGTGGTCAACGTTGAAAACTCATAACAAGAGTCACATATAGTCTGCGGGGGAAACAATGGGTGGGGAACACTAGTTATCAACTAGCAAGTACAAAGACCTTCACCAAGTGGTGGCACGGTGTAGCAGCGTGCACAATGACCAACCAAAGGATGGATACATCACTGACTATGACCAAAAACGTCCACTATGTGTGGTCAACATTGACAGCTCATAACACGAGGCACAAATGGTGAGAGGGGGAAACAATGGTTTGTGAATACTCGTTATTGACTAACAAGTTCAAAGACATTCAATATGTAGCGGCACAGTGTGGCTGCCATGCACATTAACCAACCAAAGTAGGCACATGTCGCTGACTATGACCAAAGAATTTCACTGCATGTGGTCAACGTTGACAACTCACAACAAGAGTCACAGATAGTCAGAAGGGGATAACAATGGTTTGGGAACACTAGATTTCAACAACAAAGCACAATGACCTTCAATATGTAGTGACACAGCGTGGCAACCATGTACAGTGAAAAACCAAAGTAGGCATATGTCACTAACCATGACCAAACAAATTCCACAGTGCGTGGTCAATGTGAAAACTCATAACACGAGTCACAAATGGGCAGACAGGGAAACAATGGGTTGGGAACACTACTTAGCAACTAGCAAGTACAAAGACCTTCAACAAGTAGTGGCACAGAGTGGCTAGCGTGCAGGGTGACCAACCAAAGGATGCATACGTCACTGACTATGACCAAAGAAGTCCACTATGTGTGGTCAACATTACAAAGTCATAGCACGAGTCACAAATGGTCAGAGGGAGAGACAATGGTTTGGGAACCCTATGTATTAACTAGAAAGGACAAAGAACTTCAATAAGTAGTGGCACCGTGTGGCTACTATGCACGCTGAACAACCAAACTTGCCATATGTCACTGACCATGACCAATGAATTTTGATATGGGTGGTCAACGTTCACAACCCATAACACGAGTGCCAAATGGTCAGAGGGGGAAACAATGGTTTCGGATTATTAGTTTTCAACTAGCAAGTACAACGACCTTCAATAAGTAGTAGCACGGTGTGGCTACGATGCACAATGACCGACCAAAGTGGGCATGTGTACTGCCTTTGACCAATGAAATGCGCTGTGTGTGGTGAACGTTGACAACTCATAATACGAGGAATAAATGGTCAGAGGAGGAAACGATGGTTTGGGAACACCAGGTATGAGCTAGCAAGCACAAGGACCTTCAATACGTAGTGGCATGGTGTGCCTACCATGTACAATGACCAACCAAAGTAGGCATATGTCACTGACCATGACCAAAGAATGTCACCATGTATGGTCAACTTTGACAACTCATAACACGAGTCACAAATGGTCCGAGGGGGAAACAATGGTTTGTGAATACTAGTTATTGACTAGCAAGTACAAATACCTTCAATATGTAGTGGCACAGTGTGGCTACCATGCACAGTGACCAACCAAAGTTTTGATGTGTCACTGACCATGACCAAAGAATTTCACTTCATGTGGTCAACGTTGAAAACTCACAACAAGAGTCACAGATAGTCTGAGGGGGTAACAATGGTTTGGGACCACTAGCTATCAACTAGAAAGCACAAAGACCTTCAATACGTAGTGACACGGCGTGGCAACCATGTGTAGTGACAAACCAAAGTAGGCATATGCCACTAACCATGACCAAACGAATTTCACAGTGTGTGGTCAACGTTGAAAACTCATAACACGAGTCACAAATGGTCAGAGGGGGAAACAATGGGTTGGGAAGACTAGTTATCAACTAGCAAGTACAAAGACCTTCAACAAGTAGTGGCACGGTATAGCTAGCGTGTACAGTGACCAACCAAAGGATGCATACGTCATTGAGTATGACCAAAGAAGTCCACTATGTGTGGTCAACATTGACAACTCATAACACGAGTAACAAATGGTAAGAGGGAGAGACAATGGTTTGGGAATCCTATGTAACGACTACAAAGGACAAAGAACTTCAATAAGTAGAAGCACGGTGTTCCTACTATGCATACTAAACAACCAAACTAGTCATATGTCACTGACCATGACCAAACAATTTCAATATGGGTGGTCAACGTTCACAACCCATAACACGAGTCACAAATGGTCAGAGGGGAAAACAATGGTTTTGGAATATTAGTTTTCAACTAGAAAGTACAACGACCTCCAATAAGGAGTAGCACGATGTGAATACCATTCACAATGACCGACCAAAGTAGGCACATGTACTGCTTCTCACCAAAGAAACCCGCTCTGTGTGGTCAACTTTGACAACTCATAATGCGAGTCACAAATAGTCTGAGGGGAAAACGATGGTCCAGGAACACCAGGTATCAACTAGCAAGCACAAGGACCTTCAATAAGTAGTGGCACGGTGTGGCTACCATGTACAATGACCAACTTAAGAAGGCATTTGTCATTGACCATGACAAAAGAATGTCACTATGTGTGGTCAACGTTGACAACTCATAACACGAGTCACAAATGGTCAGATGGGGAAACAATGGTTTGTGAATACAAGTTATCGACTAGAAAGTACAAAGACCTTCCATATGTAGTGGCACAGTGTGGCTACCATGCACAGTGACCAACCAAAGTATGCATGTCACTGACCAGGACCAAAGAATTTAACTTCGTGTGGTCAACGTTGACAACTCACAACAAGAGTCACCAATATTCAGAGGGGGTAACCATGGTTTTGGAATACTAGCTATCAACTAAAAAGCACAAATACATTCAACATGTAGTGACATGGCATGGCAACCATGTATAGTGACAAACGAAAGTAGGCATATGCCACTAACCATGACCAAAAGAATTTCAATTTGCGTGGTCAACGTTGAAAACTCATAACACAAGTCATAAATGGTCAGAGGGGAAAACAATGAATTGGGAACACTAGTATCAACTAGCAAGACATTCAACAAGTAGTGGCACGGTGTGGCTAGCGTGCAAAGTGACCAACCAAAGGATGCAAACGTCATAGACTATGACCAAAGAAGTCCACTATGTGTGGTCATCATTGACACCTCATAATACAAGTCACAAACAGTCAGAGGGAGAGACAACGGTTTTGAACCCTATGTGTTGAGTAGAAAGGACAAAGAACTTCAATAACTAGTGGCACGCTGTGGCTACTATGCACACCTAACAACCAAACACGGCATATGTCACTGACCATGACCAAAGAATTTCAATATGGATGGTCAATTTTCACAAACCATAACACACGTCACAAATGGTCAGAGGGGGAAACAATGGTTTCGGAATATTAGTTCTCAAATAGCAAGTACAACAACCTTCAACAAGTAGTAGCACGGTGTGGCTACAATGCACAATGACTCACCAAAGCAGGCATGTGTACTGCCTTTGACCAAAGAAATCCGCTGTGTGTGGTCAACGTTGAAAAGTCATAATGCGAGTCACAAGTGGTCAGAGGGGGAAAGGATGATTTGGGAACACCAGGTATCAACTAGCAAGCACAAGGACCTTCAATTAGTACTGGCACGGTGTGGCTACCATGTACAATGACCAACCAAAATAGGCATATGTCACTGACCATGGCCAAATAATGTCACCATGTGTGGTCAACTTTGACAACTTATAACACGCGTCACAAATGGTCAGAGGGGCAAACAACGGTTTGTGAATACTAGTTATTGACTAGCAAGTGCCAAGAACTTCAGTATGTAGTGGCATAGTGTGGCTACCATGCACAGTGACCAACCAAAGTATGCATGTGTCACTGACCATGACCAAAGAGTTTCACTTCATGTGGTCAATGTTTGATAACTCACAACACAATTCACACGTAGTCAGAGGGGGTAACAATGGTTTGGGAACACTAGCTATCAACTAGAAAGCACAAAGACCTTCAGTATGTAGTGACACAGCGTGGCAACCATGTACAGTGACAAACCAAAGTAGGCATATGCCACTAAGCATGACCAAAAGAATTTCACAGTGTGTGGTCAACGTTGAAAACTCATATCATGAGTCACAAATGGTCAGAGGGAAAGACAATTGTTTGGGGGCTCTATGTATTGACTAGACAGGACGAACAACCAAACTAGGCATATATCACTTGCCATGACCAAAGAATTCCAAGATGGGTGGTCAATGTTCACAACCCATAACACGGGTCATAAATGGTGATAGGGGGGAACAAGGGTTTCGGAATATTAGTTTTCAACTAGCAAGTACAACGACCTTCAATAAGTAGTAGCACGGTGTGGCTACCATGCACAATGACCGACCAAAGTAGGCATATGTACTGCCACTAACCAAACAAATCAGCTGTGTGACAACTCATAATGCGAGTCACAAATAGTCAGAGGAGGAAACGATGGTTTGGGAACACCAGGTATCAACTAGCAAGCACAAGGACCTTCAATAAGTAGTGGCACGGTGTGGCTACCATGTACAATAACCAACCAAAGTAGGCATATGTCACTGACCATGGCCAAAGAATGTCACTATATGTGGTCAACGTTGACAACGCATAACACGAGTCACAAATGGTCAGAGAAGGAAACAATGATTTGTGAATACTAGTTATTGACTAGCAAGTACAAAGATCTCAATATGTAGTGGCACAGTGTAGCTACCATGCACATTGACCAACCAAAGTATGCATATGTCACTGACCATGACCAAAGAAGTTCACTTCCTGTGGTCAACGTTGACAAGTCACAAGAGTCACAGATATTCAGAGGGGGCAATAATGGTTCGAGAACACTAGCTATCAACAAGAAAGCAGAAATACTTTCAATACCTAGTGACACGTCGTGGCAACGATGTACAGTGATAAAGCAAAGTAGGCATATGCCACTAACCATGACCAAAAGAAGTTCACACTGTGTGCTCAACATTGAAAACTCATAACTCGAGTCACAAATGGTCGGCGGGGGAAACAATGGGTTGGGAACATTAGTTATCAAATAGCACATACAAAGACCTTCAACAAGTAGTGGCACAGTGTGGCTAGCGTGCATAGTGACCAACCAAAGGATACATACGTCACTGAATATGACCAAAGAAGTCCACTATGTGTGGTCAATATTGACAACTCATAAAAGGAGTCACAAATGGTCAGAGGAAGAGACAATAGTTTGAGAACCCTATGTATCAACAAGAAAGGACAAAGAAATTCAATAAGTAGTGGCAAGGTGTGGCTACTGTGCACACCAAACAACCAAACTAGGCATATGTCACTTACCATGACCAAAGAATTTCAATATGGGTGGTCAACGTTCACAACCCATAACACGAGTCACAAGTGGTAAGAGGGGAAAACAATGGTTGGGAACACTAGTTATGAACTAGCAAGTACAAGGACCTTTGATAAGTAGTGGCACGGTGTGGCTAGAATGCACAGTGACTAACCAAATGATGTATACGTCAATGACTATGACCAAAGAAGTCCACTACGTGTGGTCAACATTGACAACTCATAACACGTCACAAATGGTCTGAGGGAAAGGCAATGGTTTGGGAGCCATATGTATGGACTAGACAGGACAAAGAACTTCAACAAGTAATGGCAACGTGTGGCTACTATGCACACCAAACAGCCAAAGTAGGCATATGTCACTGACTATGACCAAAGAATTTCAATATGGGTGGTCAATGTTCACAACCCATAACACGAGTCACAAATGGTCAAATGGGGAAACAATGGTTTTGGAATATTAGTTTGCAACTAGCAAGTACAACGAACTTCAATAAGTAGTAGCACGGTGCGGCTACCATGCACAATGACCGGCCAAAGTAGGCATATGTACTGCTTTCGACCAAAGAAAAGCGCTGTGTGTGGTCAACGTTGACAGCTCATAATACGAGTCACGTATGGTCAGAGGGGGAAACGATGATTTGGGAACACCACGTATCAACTAGCAAGCACAAGGACCTTCAATAAGTAGTGGCACGGTTTGGCTAACATGTACATTGACCAACCAAAGTAGTCATAATGCACTGACCATGACCAGAAAATGTCACTATGTGTGGTCAACTTTGACAACTCACAACATGAGCCACAAATGGTCAGAGGGGGAAAACAACGGTTTGTGAATACTAGTTATCGACTAGCAAGTACAAAGGCATTCAAAATTCAGTGGCATAGTGTGGCTACCATGCACAGTGACCGACCAAAGATTGCATATGTCACTGACCATGACCAGAGAACTTCACTTCATGTGGTCAACGTTGACAACTCACAACAAGAGTCATAGATGTTCAGAGGGGGCAACAATGGTTTGGGAACACTAGCTATCAACTAGAAAGTACAAAGACCTTCAATACATAGTGACACGGCATGGAAATCATGTAGAGTGACAAACCACAGTAGGCATATGCCATTGATCATGACCAAGATGATGTCACAGTGTGTGGTCAACGTTGAAAACTCATAACACGAGTCACAAGCGGTCAGAGGGAGAAACAATGGGTTGGGAAAACTAGTTGTAACCTATCAAGTACAAAGACCTTCAACAAATAGTGGCACGGTGTGGCTAGCGTGCACAGTGACCAATCAAAGGATGCATATGTCACTGACTATGACCAAAGAAGTCCACTATGTGTGGTCAACATTAACAACTCATACCACGAGTCATAGATAGTCAGAGGAAGAGACAACGGTTTGGGATCCTTATGTATTGACTAGAAAGGACAAAGAACTTCAATAAGTAGTGGCAGGGTGTGGCTACTATGCACACCAAACAACCAAACAAGGCATATTGTAATGATGTGCCCTGTTTTTCTGGCATACTCGGGGCCTCGACCACGTTTGAGGGGCATCTGGGCCATTTTCCGTTTTTCGGAAATTTAGCTGGCAGTCGGGCTCGCCTCCGCTCGACCACGACTGTGCAGATGCAAGGACGCGAGGACGCGAGGACGCGAGGAGCAAGCAAGCAAGTGCAAGCTCCACACGCCAAGGGCGTGTTTTGCTCGTACCTTCGCGTGGCGTTCCGAACACGCCACGCGAGGGTGGCTTCTCCTTCTCTCGGCGAGTGGCGTACTGGTGACGCCACCCGCCGAGGGTTCGTTTCGACGGACGGCTCCCGGCAACAGCCGCGGTCAACGGCGGCAGCAAAAACTGTGGCTTTGACCGCGCGACGGTCGAAGCACTTCCGGTGGCGCGCGCAACACGGCGACCGCACCCACCGCTGCGAGACATACGCGACCAACGGGGCGGCTGAATGAGAGACAGAAGGACCGTCGATCTGGACGATCGACGGCCGGGAACTTCTCGCACTAGGCTTTAGGTGCAAGTAGAGCACCAGGTTCAGGTGCAAGCAGAGCATTGGGTTCAGGAGCATGTAGCTTGCTACAGCAAGCTAGGAGACCAGTAGGCTGGGGCTAGAGTAGCCGGCCAGAGAGTATAAATACCCTGTACATTGTTCATTGTAATTAACCTGTATTTTCCAGTTCTTGTTTCCAGACATCTTGAAGTCTATCTTTCCGCTGCGACTGTGCTCTCCACACACCAAGGCTAAATCTCCAGAGAGCACCCACTCTCACATCTGGTATCTGAGCCAGAGCCACGCGTTGGTCGGAAGCGCTGCCGGAGCTCGCGAAACTTTAAGGAGCGAAGGCACGGACTACGCCGGACAGCGTCGAGGCTGATGGAGAGGGAGATTGTTGGACCACACTTCAAAGCCAAAGCACGAGCCAACCTCTGGAAATTTTTTACATTTCCAGAGCGTGCACACGGTCTATCGTGCGCACGCAAGAGACGACGGGTGACGCCCACATGGAAGACCTCAGATTTTCATCCCGGACTGCCGAATTGCTCCTGGAAAGTTTTTCGATTGCTACCGAAACGGTGCCAAATTTTTTTGTAGGATCTCCAGTGGCTAACATCTATCTAGAGCCATGGATCAGGCCCTGCAGCAGACCGTAGAGCAGCTGGGAGCCCTCAAGCTGGAGAACGAGCGGCTCAATCGGCAGATGGCTGACCTGCAGGACGAGACTGGCGCAGGGCAGGTTGGGGCGGCCAGGTCAAGGAGTCCGCCGAGACCAGAGCTAAAGGCTCCAGAAGCGTTCAATCCCTCTGTCAAGGGAGCGAGCGTTTGGACCTGGTTGTTCGCGATGAACAGCTACTTTGGGGCTCTAGGTCACCGTCCAGAGGATGATGTTGTGCGTGTGTCATTCGCGGTGACACTGCTACGCGGAGCAGCATTGGAGTGGTGGAGGCAGCTGAATATGCTAGCCACTCGCGGTGGATGTGGGAACGCAGCTTTGCAACATGCCGTGTTGTGGCAGCCAGGTGCGGTACAAGCTGAAGCTCGCATGCCGAAGCCATGGGAGCAGTTCGAACAAGCTATCAGAGATTGATTTGATCTCGTGAACGCCTCCATGGTCGCACACAACAAGCTTAAGCAGCTGAAGCAGATCGGCTTGGTGCAGGAGTACACACGCCACTTCTTGGCGTTGTGCTTGGAGATCGACGACATGAGCAAGCCGGAGATGGCAGACAAATACCATGACAACTTGAAGGCAGAAACTCAGTGCACGCTGGCACTAAGTGGCATCACAGAGTTCCGGGTGATGGTAGCCACTGCTGAGCGCGTCGACGCGCTACGCTACCATCGAGGGAGTTTCTGTGAGAAGCAAGAGAATTTTCAGCGTTGAGCACAGCACCAACGAACAAACCCCATGGAGAGCGACGCAGTGCAAGGAAGCCAACAGCAAAGCAAGCCGTATGGTGGGAACTGTTGGATATGCGGGAAGCCTGGGCACCACAAGAAGGATTGCAAAAAGAAGCAACAGGGAAACGGCAACCAGCAGTGAGTGGCGGGCGGCCATCTGCTGGGAAAGCTTCGACCGCATCAGCGAACACCAGCCCCAAAAGTCCTTCAACAACTAGGGAGCTACCAAGTATTGCTGCGGAGCGAAGGAAGCGGGAGCGTTTCGGGGATCCTCTTGAAAGCCAAAATTCTATCGGCTATTTCTGTGGACGGCGAGGGACGCCAGACTTGCCGGCAGATTAAAGCATTGCTGGATTGCGGCCCGTCGCACTCATTCTTCAGCGACGAGCTTGCAAAGAGGTTGGGGCTTGCACGGCTACCTGGGAAGCCAACTACGGCCTGGAGTGCAGACTGCCTCTGAAGCCTCTGAGGATCCGTCTGGGCAAGCTGTCGTGCGAGGTGAACTTTCGCACATGCCCAATGGATACCGACGATGCCATTTTGGGGCGTGACTGGCTGCACCGGTGGAATCCTACTGTGGATTGGGTGCGCAGCCAGGTGAAAGTGAAGAGATGCGGAGAGCAAATCGTTTTGCTGTTGTGGGCAGAGGAGAAGGACTCCAAGGCAGGCAAGGTGCCGTAGTTATGTTACGTACAACTGAAGTGATCTCAGTGCAAGGGGGAACAAGTGTACCTCGTGTGGGTGCGGCAGAAAGAAGCAGTTGTAGAGGTGGACGTGTTGGCAGCGGAGACAAAGGAACAAGAGGGCAAGCAGCAGAAAGCACCTGCAACAAAGCTATCGGAAGGCATCAAAGGAGTGTTGGACAACTACAGTGACGTGTTTCTTGCTGAAGTGCCAACGGGTTCACCACTGAAACAGGACATCGACCACAAAATTGATCTAGTTCCGGGAGCAACTCCAACGGTACGAGCTGCTTATCGCATGAGCGATAATGAGCTAGGTGAGCTGAAGAAGCAGTTGGAGGAGCTGATGGAGTAAGGGTTAATTAGACCGTCGGTGTCACCTTACGCTGCACTGGTCCTCTTTGTGCAGAAAAAGACAGGGGAGCTGCGGATGTGCGTGGACTATCGTGCACTGAACAACATAACGATCAAGAACTGGTACCCGCTGCCAAGGGTCGAGGAGCTGTTTGACCAGCTGAGGGGAGCGCAGTTCTTCAGCAAGATTGACTTGCGCTCGGGGTACCATCAGATTCCGATTGCGGAGCAGGATGTGGAGAAGACGGCGTTCCGGACGCGGTACGGTCATTTCGAGTACCTCGTGATGCCGTTTGGGTTGAAAAATGCTGCTCCACCATTCATGAGCCTCATGAAGAAGATTTTCCACCCTCACTTGGACCAGTTTGTGGTGGTGTTTCTTGACGACATCCTCATCTACTCTCGAACTTTGGAAGAGCATCAGCAACATCTTCAGCAGGTGCTGGACATTCTTCGGAAAGAGAAGTTGTTTGCAAAGCTTTCTAAGTGCCAGCTTGAGAAAAGGGAGGTGGAGTTCCTTGGGCACATCGTCAGCAACAATGGTATCTACATGGACCCAAAAAATGTGGAAGCAGTGAAGCATTGGCCGACACCAAAGTGTGTGCATGACATCCAGGTGTTCCTAGGGTTTGTCAACTACTACCGGAAATTCATCCGGGGGTACGCACAAAAGGGTGCGCCGCTGACTCAGCTGCTGAAGAAGGATCACCAGTGGGAGTGGGGCGATCAGGAGCAGAAGAGCTTCGAGGAGCTCAAGGCTGCAATGTGTGACGCTCCGGTTCTGGTGCATCCGGAATCATCCAAGGAGTACGTCATGTCGACGAACGCAAGCGACTATGCCATTGCGGCGTTGCTGATGCAGGATCACGGGAAGGGACCGCAGCCGATTGCGTATGCGTCTTGCAAGTTGCAAGGTGCGGAGGTGGACTACCCAATTCATGAAAAGGAGATGCTGGCGGTGATCCATGCCTTCAAGCACTGGAGGTGATACCTTGAGTCGCAGCGCTGCGTGGTCTTCACAGACCATTACGCTCTGAAGTACCTGAAGACGTAGCCAAACCTTACTCGCCGACAAACTCGCTGGATGGAGTTCTTGGAAGGGAATTTGACTACGAGATCCAGTACAAGCCTGGGAAGTTGAACCCAGTAGATCCTCTGTCGCGGAGGCCGGACTTGAGCCTCGATGCCATCTCAGTGCTGATGGGATCTCCAGTCATGCATAGCCTGTTCAAGCGCGGCTATGGCATGGACAGTGAGTTCACGAGTGGTGCGCTGAAAGACGCCACGTGGGATGGAGTATATGGCAAAGGGGTCAGGAGTGGAGGATTGTCGTGCAGGACTATACGCCATTGAAGCAGTTGTTGCTGGAGGAGGCGCATGACACCCACTACTCGGGTCACTTTGGCCTCGACAAGACACTCAAAGCCTTGGTACGTCAATACTGGTGGTCATCAATGGCAACTGAGTACAAGAGGTTTTTGAGCAACTGCGATGTGTGCCAACGCATCAAGGCGCGGAGGACCAAGCCACTAAGGGAGCTGCAGCCATTGCCTATACCAGAGAGGCCATGGACAAACATCTCGCTTGACTTCATTGGCGGGTTACCTGTGACGCAGCAAGGCAACAACACGGTGTTTGTGGTGGTGGGCCGGTTCTCCAAGATGGCACACTTCATCGCATTTCCTAAGAGCATCACAGCTGCCGGGACAGCTCAACTCCTCCTTGTCATATCATCAAGCTACATGGAGTGCTGCAGTCAATGATCTCAGATTGCGATCCAAACTTCACTTTGCGATTCAAGAGAGATCTCATGGAGAAGCTGGGCAGGCGAGTGTAGCTGACCACAGCATACCACCCATAGAGCAATGGGCAGACAGAGCGTACGAACCAGACATTAGAGTAGCTGCTGCGGAGCATGGTCCCACCAGATGGAGAGGGTTGGGAGGAAAAGCTCTGAGTGGCAGAGTTCGCTTACAACTCAGCAGGGTCAGCATCAACAGGAATCTCACTGTTTGAGGTAGTCTATGGCATCCCAACTTCCATCCCAACATCCAACCCAACTTCCAACCCAATTTCCAACCCAACTTCCAACCCAACTTCCAACCCAACTTCCAACCCAACTTCCAACACAACTTCCAACACAACTTCCAACCCAACTTCCAACCCAACTTCCAACCCAACTTCCAACCCAACTTCCAACCCAACTTCCAACCAAACTTCCAACCCAAATTAAGCCCCAACTTCCAATCCAACTTCCAGCCCAACTTCCAGCCCAACTTCCAACCCAACGTTCATCCCAACTTCCATGCCAACTTCCAACCCAACTTCCAACCCAACTTCCAACACAAGTTCCAACCCAACTTCCATCCCAATTTCCATCCCAACTTCCAACCCAACTCCCAACAAAACTTCCAACCCAATTTCTAACCCAACTTCCATCCCAACTTCCATCCCATCTTCCAACCCAACTTCCAACCCAACTTCCAACCCAACTTCCAAACCAACTTCGAACCCAATTTCCTGTCCAACTTCCAACCCAACATCCAACCCAGCTTCTAACCCAACATTGAACCCAACTTCCAACCCAAATTCCAGCCCACTTTCCAACCCAACTTTCAACCCAACTTCCAACCCAACTTCTATCCCAACTTCCAACCCAACTTCCAATCCAACTTCCAACCCAACGTCCAACCCAACTTTCAACCAACTTCCAGCCCAACTTTCAACCCAACTTCCAACCCAACTTCCAACCCAACTACCAACCCAACTTCCAATCCAACATCTAACCCAACTTCAAACCCAACTTCCATGCCAACTTTCACCCAACTTCTAACTCAACTTCCAACCCAACCTCCAACCCAACTTCCAATCCAACTTCCAGCCCAACTTCCAACCCAACTTCCAACCCAACTTCGAACCCAACTTCCAACCCAACTTCTAACCCTACATCCAACCCAACTTCCAACCCAACTTCCAACCCAACTTCCGACCCAACTTTCTACCCAACTTCCAAACCAACTTCCAAACCAGCTTCCAACCCAAGACTCAACCCAACTTCCAGCCAAACTTCCATCCCAACTTCCAACCCAACTTCCAACCCAACTTCCAACCCATCTTCCAACCCAATTCCAATCCAACGTCCAATCAAACTTATAACCCTACATCCAACCCAACTTCCAAGCCCAACTTTCAACCCAAATTTCAAGCCAACTTCCAACCCAATACTCAACCGAACTTCCAACCCAAATTCCAACCAAACTTCACATCCGATTTCCATCCCAGCTTCCAACCTAACTTCCAACTCAACTTCCATCCCAACTTCCGACCCAACTTCCAACCCAACTTCTAAAGAAAATTCCAGCCCAACTTCCATCCCAACTTCCAACCCAACTTCCAACCCAGCTTCCAACCCAGCATCCAACCCAGCTTCCAACCCAGCTTTCAACCCACATTCCAACCCAACATCCAACGCAACCTCTAACCCAACCTCCAACCCAGCTTCAAACCAAACTTCCATCCCAACTTCCAACCCAACTTCCAACCCAACTTCCAACCCAACTTCCAACCCAACTTCCAACCCAACTTCGAACCCAACTTCCAACCCAACTTCCAACCCTACTACCAACCCAACTTCAAACCCAACTTCCAACCCAACTTCCAACCCAACTTCCAACCCAACTTTCAACCCAACTTCCAAACCAACTTCCAAACCAACTTCCAACCCAACTTCCAACCCAACTTCCAACCCAACTTCCATCCCAACTTCCAACCCAACTTCCAGCCCAACTTCCAACCCATCTTCCAACCCAATTCCAATCCAACTTCCAACCCAACTTCCAACCCAACTTCCAACCCAACTTCCATCCCAACTTCCAACCCAACTTCCAGCCCAACTTCCAACCCATCTTCCAACCCAATTCCAATCCAACTTCCAATCAGACTTATAACCCTACTTCCAACGCAACTTCCAAACTCAACTTCAACCCAACATTCAAGCCAACTTCCAACCCAACATTCAACCCAACGTCTAATCCAACTTCCAACCCAACTTCCAACCAAACTTCCAGTCCGATTTCCAACCCAACTTCTAACCCACCTTCCAACCCAACTTCCATCCCAACTTCCATCCCAACTTCCAACCCAACTTCCAACCCAACTTCTAACCAAAATTCCAGCCCAACGTCCATCCCAACTTCCATCCCAACTTCCAATCCAACTTCTAACCCAACTTCCGACCCAACTTCCAACCAAACCTCCAACCCAAATTCCAACCCAACTTCCAACCCAACTTCTAACCCAACTTCCATCCCAACCTCCAACCCAACTTACAACCCAACTTTCAACAAAACTTCCAACCCAACTTCCACCCCAACTTCCATCCCAACACCCAGCCCAACTTCCAACCCAGCTTCCAACCCAACTTCCAACCCAACATCCAACCCAACTTCCAACCCAACTTCCGGCCCAATTTCCAACCCAACTTCCAACCCAAATTTCATCCCAACTTTGAACCCAAATTTGAACCCAACTTCCAACCCAACTTCCAACCCAACATCCAACCCAGCTTCCAATCCAACGTCTAACCCAACTTCCAACCCATCTTCCATCCCAACTTCCAACCCAACTTCCAATCGACATTCAACCCAAATTCCAACCCAACTCCTATTCCAACTTCCAACCCAACTTCCAACCCAAATTTCAGCCCAACTTCCAACCCAACTTGCAACCCAACTTCCAACCCAACTTCAACCCCAACTTCCAACCCAACTTCCAACCCAACTTCCATCCCAGCTTCCATCCCAACTTCCATCCCAACTTCCAAACCAACTTCGAACCGAAATTCCAACCCAACTCCCATCCCAACTTCCATCCCAACTTCCAACCCATCTTCCAACCCAACTTCCAACGCAACTTCCAACCCAAATTCGAACCCAACTTCCAACCCAGCTTCCAACCCAGCGTCCAACCCAACTTTCAACCAAACTTCCATGCCATCTTCCATCCCAACATCCAGCCCCAATTCCAACACAACTTCCAATCCAACGTCTAACCCAACTTCCAACCCAACTTCCAAACCAACTTCCAACCCAACTTCCAACCCAAATTTCAACCCAACTTCCAACCCAATATCCAACCAGGCTTCCAACCCAACTTTCAACCCAACTTCCAACCCAACTTCCAAACCAACTTCCAATCCAACTTCCAACCCAACTTCCAACCCAACATCAATCCCTACTTCAAACCCAAATTCCAACCCAACTTCCAACCCATCTTCCAACCCAACTTCCAACCCATCTTCCAACCCAACTCATAACCCTACTTCCAACCCAACTTCCAAACCCAGCTCCCAACCAAACATTCAAGCCAACTTCCAACCCAACATTCAACCCAACTTCCAACCCAACTTCGAACCCAACTTCCAACCCAACTTCCAACCCAATTTCCAACCAAACTTCCAATCCAACTTCCCACCCAACTTACATCCCAACTTCCATGCCAACTTCCAACCAAACTTCCAACCCAACTTCTAAGCGGAATTTCAATGCAGCTTCCATCCCCATTTCCATCCCAACTTCCAACCCAACTTCTAACCCAACTTCCGACCCAACTTCCAACCCAACTTCCAATCCAAATTCCAACCCAACTTCCAACCCAACTTCCAAGCCAAATTCCAACCCAACATCCAACCCAACTTCCAACTCAACATTCAACCCAACTTCCATCCAAACTTCTAAGCCAACTTCCAGCCCAACTTTCAACCCAACTTCGAGTCCAATTTCAACCCTACTCCCAACCCAGCGTCGAACCCAACTTCCACCCCCAACTTCCAACCCAACTCCTTACCCAGATTTCAATCCTACTTCGAACCCAACATCCAACCCAAGTTCCAAGACAACTTTCATCCCAAATCTCATCCCAACTTCCAACCCAACTTCCAACCCAACTTCAAACCCAACTTCCAACCAAATGTCAAACCCAAATTCCAACCCAACTTCCAACCCAACTTTCAACCCAGCATCCAACCTTGCTTCCAACTCAATTTCCATCCCACCTTCCAACCCAACTTCCAACCCAACTTCCAACCTAACTTCCAACTGAACTTGCAACCCAACTTTCAATCCAACTTCCAACCCAGCATCCAACCTAGCTTCGAACCCAACTTTCAACCCAAATTCCAACCCAACATCCAAAACAACTTCCAACCAAACTTCCAACCCAACTTCCAACACAACTTCCATGCCGAATTCAACCCCAACTTCCAATCCAACTTCCAACCCATCATCCCACCCGACTTCCAACCCAACTTCCAAACCAACTTCCAACCCGACTTCCAACCCAACTTCCAACCCAACTTCCAAGCCCAGCTTCCAACCCAACATTCAAGCCAACTTCCAACCCAACGTTCAACCCAACCTTCAACCCAACTTCCAACCCAACTTCCAACCCAATTTCCAACCCAACTTCCAACCCAACACCCAACCCAACTTCCATCACAACTTCCATCCCAACTTCCAACCAAACTTTCAATCCAACTTCTAACCAAAATTCCAACTCAAATCCCATCCCAACTTCCATCCCAACGTCCAACCCAACTTCTTACCCAACTTCGGATCCAACTTCCAGCCTAACTTCCAACCCAAATTCCAACCCAACTTCCAACCGAACGTCCAACCAAACTTCCATCCCAACGTCCAACCCAACTTCCAACCCGACTTCCAACCCAACATTCAACCCAACTTCCATCCCAACTTCTAACCCAACTTCCAACCTAACATCCAACCCAACTTCCAACCCAAATTTCAACCCAACTTTGAACGCATCTTCCAACCCAACTTCCAACAGAACTTCCAACCCAACTTCCATCCCAGATTTCATCCCAAACTCCAACCCAACTTCCAACCCAAATTCCAACCCAACTTCCAACCCGACTTCCAACCCAACGTCTAACTCAGCTTCCAACCCAATTTCAAACCGGACATCCAATCCAACATCGAACCCAACTTCCAACCGAACTTCCATCCCAACTTCCATCCCAACCTCCAACCCAAGTTACAACCCAACTTTCAACAAAACTTCCAACCCAACTTCCATCTCAACTTCCATCCCAACTCCCAACCCAATTTCCATCGCAACTTCCATACCAACTTCCAACCCACTTTCCAACCCAACTTCCAACCCAACATCCAACCCAACTTCCAACCGAACTTCCAATCCAACTTCCAACCTAACTTCCAACCCAACTTCCAACCCAACTTCCAGTCCGACTTCCAACCCAACATCCAACCCAACTTCCAACCCAACTTCCAACCCAACTTTCAACCTAACTTCCAACCCAACTTCCGACCCAACTTCCAACCCAATTTCAAACTCAACTTCTATCCCACCTTTCAATCTAGCTTCCATCGCAACTTCCATGCCAACTTCCAACCCAACTTCCAACCAAACTTCCAACCAAACTTCCAACCCAACTTCCAACTCAACTTCCAACCCAACATCTAACCAAACTTCCAACACGACTTCGAACCTAACTTCCAACCCAACTTTCAACCCAACTTCCATCCCAACTTCCATCCCTACTTCAAACCAAACGTTTACCCCAACTTCCATCCCAACTTCCAACCAAAATTCCAACCCAATTCCAACCCATCTTCCAACCCAACTTCCAATCCAACTTCCAACCCAACTTCCAACCCAACTTCCAACCCAACTTCAAACCCAGCTTCCAATCCACCTTCCAACCCAACTTTAAACCAAAATTCCAACCCAACTTCCAAACCAACTTCCCACCTAACTGCCAACCCAGCTTCCAACCCAACTTCCAACCCAACTTCCATCCCAACTTCCATCGAAACTTCCAACCGAACTTCCAACCTAACTTCCAACCAAACTTCCAACCCAACTTCCAACCCAACTTCCAACCAAACTTCCAACCCAACTCCCATCCCAACTTTCATCCGACCTCCAACCCAACTTCCAACCCAACTTCCAACCCAACTTCGAGCCCAGCTTCTAACTGAACTTCGAATCCAATGTCAAACCAAACATCTAATCCAACATCCAATCCAACTTCCAACCCAAATTCCATCCCAACTTCCATCCCAACCTCCAATCCAACTTACAGCCCAACTTTCAATAAAACTTTCAACCTGACTTCCACCCCAACTTCCATCCCAACTCCCAACTCAACTTCCAACCCAACTTCCAACCCAACTTCCAACCCAACTTCCAACCCAACCTTCAACCCAACTTCCAATCCAACTTCCAACCCAATTTCCAACCCAACATCCAACCCAACTTTCAACCCAGCTTCCAACCCAACTTCCAACCCAACATTCAACCCAACTTCCCACCCAACTTTCAACCCAACTTCCAACCCAACTTCCAACCAATCTTCCAAGCCAAATTCCAACCGAACTTCTAACCCAAATTCCAACCAAACTTCCATCTCAACTTTCAACCCAACTTCCAACCCAACTTCCAAGCAAACGTCCAACCAAACTTCCAACCCAACTTCCAATCCAACTTGCAACCCAACTTCCAGCTCAAATTCCAACCCAACTTCCAACCCAACTTCCAACCCAGCTTCAAACCCAACTTCTAACATAACTTCCAACCCAACTTCCAACCCAACTTTCATCCATACTTCAAACCCAACTTTCACCCCAACTTCCATCCCAACTTCCAGCCCGAATTCCAACCCAAGTTCAAACCCAAATCCAACCCAACATCCAATCCAACTTCCAACCCAACTTCCAACCCAACATCCAATCCAACTTCCAACCCACCTTCTAACCCAGCTTCCAACCCAACTTTAAACCCAAATCCCAACCAAACGTCCAAACAAACTTCCAACCCAAATTCCAACCCAACTTCCATCCCAACCTCCAACCCAACTTCCAACCCAATGTCCAACTGAACTTCCAACCCAACTTCCAACCCAACTTCGAATCGAATTTCCATCCCAGCTTCCAACCCAACTTCCAACCCAAATTCCAACCCAACTTCCAACCCAACCTTCAATCTACCTTCAAACCCAACTTTCAACCCAACTTCCAATCCAACTTCTAACCCAAATTCCAACCCAACTTCCAACCCAACTTCCAACGCAACTTCTAGCCCAACGTCCAACCCAACTTCCAGTAGGGTTGGAAGAATTTCAATAAGTAGTGGCACGGTGTGGCTACTATACACACTGAACAACCAAACTAGGCATATGTCAATGACCATGACCAAAGAATTTCAATATGGGTGGTCAACGTTCAAAACCCATAACACGAGTCACAAATGCTAAGAGGGGGAAACAATGGTTTCGGAATATTAGTTTTCAACTAGCAAGTACAACGACCTTCAACAAGTAGTAGCATGGTGTGGCTACCATGCACAATGACCGGCCAAAGGAGGCATATGTACTACCTTTGATCAAAGAAATCCGCTGTGTGTGGTCAACATTGACAACTCATAATACGATTCACTGATGGTCAGTGGGAGAAACCATGGTTTGGGAGCACCAGGTATCAACTAGCAAGCACAACAACCTTCAATAAGTAGTGGCACAGTGTGGCTACCATGTACAATGACCAACCAAACAAGGCATATGTCACTGACCATGACCAAAGAATGTCACTATGTGTGGTCAACATTGACAACTCATAACACGAGTCACAAATGGTCAGAGGGCGAAACAATGGTTTGTGAATACTGGTCATCAACTAGCAATTACAAAGACCTTCAATGTGTAGTAGCACAGTGTGGCTACCATGCACAGTGACCAACCAAAGTATGAATCTTGCACTGACCATGTCCGAAGAATTTCACTTCATGTGGTCAAAGTTGGCAACTCACAACAAGATTCACAGATAGTCAGAGGGGGTAACAATGGTTTGGGAACAATAGCTATCAACTAGAAAGCACAAAGACCTTCAATATGTAGTGACACAGAGTGGCAACCACGTACCGTGACAAACCAAAGTAGGCATATGCCACTAACCATGACCAAAATAATTTCACAGTGTGTGGTCAACGTTGAAAACTCATAACAAGAGTCACAAATGGTCTTAAGGGGAAACAATGGGTTGGGAACACTAGTTATCAACTAGCAAGTACAAAGACCTTCTCCAAGTAGTGGCACGTTGTGGCATCGTGCACAATGACCAACCAAAGGATGGATACATCACTGACTATGACCAAAAAATTCCACTATGTGTGGTCAATAGTGACAACTCGTAAAACGAGGAACAAATGGTCAGAGGGGGAAACAATAGTTTGTGAATACTCGTTATCGACTAGCAAGTTCAAAGACCTTCAATATGTAGCAGCACAGTGTGGCTGCCATGCACTGTAACCAACCGAAGTAGGCGCATGTCGCTGACCATGACCAAAGAATTTCACTGCATGTGGTCAACGTTGACAACTCACAACAAGAGTCACACATAGTCAGAAAGGGGTAGCAATGGTTTGGGAACACTAGCTTTCAACTACAAAGCACAACGACCTTCAATATGTAGTGACACAGAGTGGCAACCATGTACAGTGAAAAACCAAAGTTTGCATATGTCACTAACCATGACCAAACAAATTTCACAGTGGGTGGTCAATGTGAAAACTCATAACACGAGTCACAAATGGGCAGACGGAGAAACAATGGGTTGGGAACACTAGTTAGCAACTAGCAAGTACAAAGACCTTCAACAAGTAGTGGCACGGTGTGGCTAGCGTGCACGGTGACCAACCAAAGGATGCATACGTCACTGACTATGACCAAAGAAGTCCACTATGTGTGGTTATCATTGACAAGTCATAACACAAGTCACAAATGGTCAGAGGGAGAGACAATGGTTTGGGAACCCTATGTATTGACTAGAAAGGACAAAGATCTTCAATGAGTAGTGGCACTGTGTGACTACTATGCACGCTGAACAGCCAAACTAGCCATATGTCACTGACCATGACCAAAGAATTTTGATATGGGTGGTCAACGTTCACAACCCATAACACAAGTCCCAAATGGTGAGAGGGGGAAACAATGGTTTCGGAATATTAGTTTGCAACTAGCAAGTACAATACAATGACCTTCAATAAGTAGTAGCACAATGTGGCTACCATGCACAATGACCGACCAAAGTGGGCATGTGTACTGCCTTTGACCAATGAAATGCGCTGTGTGTGGTGAACATTAACAACTCATAATACGAGGAATAAATGGTCAGAGGAGGAAACGATGGTTTGGGAACACCAAGTATGAGCTAGCAAGCACAAGGACCATCAATACATAGCGGCATGGTGTGCCTACCATGTACAATGACCAACCAAAGTAGGCATATGTCACTGACCATGACCAAAGAATGTCACCATGTATGGTCAACTTTGACAACTCATAACACGAGTCACAAATGGTCCGAAGGGAAACAATGGTTTGTGAATACTAGTTGTCGGCTACCAAGTACAAATACCTTCAATATGTAGTGGCACAGTGTGGCTACCATGCACAGTGACCAACCAAAGTTTTGATATGTCACTGACCATGACCAAAGGATTTCACTTCATGTGGTCAACGTTGACAACTCACAACAAGAATCACGGATAGTCTGAGGGGGTAACAATGGCTTGGGAACACTAGCTATCAACTAGAAAGCACAAAGACCTTCAATACGTAGTGACACGGCGTGGCAACCATGTGTAGTGACAAACAAAAGTAGGCATGTGGCACTAAACATGACCAAAAGAATTTCACAGTGTGTGGTCAACATTGAAAACTCATAACACGAGTCACAAATGGTCAGAGGGGGAAATAATGGGTTGGGAACACTAGTTATCAACTAGCAAGTACAAAGACCTTCAACAAGTAGTGGCACGGTATGGCTAGCGTGTACAGTGACCAACCAAAGGATGCATACATCATTGAGTATGACCAAAGAAGTCCACTATGTGTGGTCAACATTGACAACTGATAACACGAATCACAGATGGTCAGAGGGAGAGACAATGGTTTGGGAATCCTATGTAACGACTACAAAGGACAGAGAACTTCAATAAGTAGAAGCACGGTGTTCCTACTATGCATACTAGACAACCAAACTAGTCATATGTCACTGACCATGACCAAAGAATTTCAATATGGGTGGTCAACGTTCACAACCCATAACACGAGTCACAAATGGTCAGAGGGGGAATGTTGGCCTGAGGGTGAGTGTGCACCCTGGAGGGTCCCTAGCAGTGGCTGTTTCACACCACCAACTGTTTTTGGAGAGACTGAAACTATGGAGGCAACTGGTTCCAAGGATGGCAAAATCTGGTCAGAAAGTGAGGCAATAGTTTTGGCCTCAATTGACTGGGAATGTACATTTGATCAAGGCTCACAAGCAGTGGCATTTTTTAGCCACTGATCTAAGCTTTCCAAAACACCAAAGCATGCCAGATTTGGAGCTTCCTAGCAGATTCTATGGCTTCTATAATGCTCCTTGGTAGGTTGTCCTTTTCCCACCTAGGAAGGCATCCCTTCCCTCCTGTAGAAGCTTCTGCCCCTTCCTAGATTCCTCAGCTTGCTTCTAGTAGGAGGGAAGGTGTCCAGAAGACCAAGACACCTCTAGATGCCTTGTAGGACAAGTCACCCCTTCTAGAAGGTGTGCCACCTTCCTGGACCCTCACCTGGCCTTCTAGAAACTTAAAGAGGAACTCTANAGGGCAGAATTTCATCTTGTGGGACTTGAACCCGGGCCCCTGCCTCTAGAGGTGGACACCATTAACCACTAAGCCACTAAGGCTTGTCTTTTTGGTGTTCCTTTTTGGAGTCACTCCTGCCATGGTGAGGAGCATCATTCCAACAATCTCCCCCTTGCGCATCACCCATGGCAGTCGTCCATGCTCAACCTATAACTGAGGAGACTTTCTCCTCATGGGAGGCGAGCTTACATTTTATTTCTCCCTCCCACTCAGCCCCATCCTTCTTGTGCAGTGCCTCCTTGAGGCTCCTCTTGCGCAAACCCAGTCCAAATGCCCTTGTCAGCATCATATCTTTTTGTCGTTCTTCGCACACGGCTGCTCGTGCGGGGCTCTTGAGGCGGTTTTTGTAGTTGCTGTCCCCTTTCAGCGCCATCCTCTCCAAGCGCGTGCTCCCCTTCTCTTGGAGACCTTGGAGACATCTGTTGACTCCCCACCTCCATGTCCATCTCCGGTGCTTCGGATTCTTCGTCTGAACTGGCCGGAACATATTCTGCCGGTTGCACATCCCTCGGGCGATCCTCTCCGGCTGGTGCTGCTGCGAGGACGTCACCCTCATTCACGTCCTCCGGCGTCTCCCCCTCAAGGAGTGGCATCCACTCCCCCCTCTTGGAGAGACCTGCCTCCTTGTCTGTCCAANGCACAATCTGCTGCCTCCTTGGGTCAAAGAGCCGATACGCCTTGCTTCCGCTCTCATATCCAAGGAAAATACACCGGCGAGAACGCGGGTCCAGCTTGTTCCGTCCCTCACGTGCCTGCACCATTGCATGTGCAACACAACCAAACGTGCGGAGGTGACCCACCGCCGGCTTCCTCCCGCTCCACACTTCTTGTGGCGTCTTCCACGCATTGCTCTCCTTGTCCTTCAGCGGCTTGGTTGGCATGAGATTCATGTTGTACGCTGCTGTCCTTGCCGCCTCCGCCCAATACCGTTGTGTAAGGCCAGCGTCGCTCAACATGGATCTCACCATGTTAAGGATTGTGCCATTCGCTCTCTCTGCGACGCCATTCTGTTGTGGGGAGTGTGGAGTTGTTTTCTGCCACTCAATCCCCTTGCTCTTCATCCACCCAAGGCACCCCGCATATTCACCGCCGTTGTCACTCCGGAACGCCTTTACCTTCAACTCTGTTTGCCGCTCCACATCAGCCACAAACTCTTGCATGCACGCAAGGACCTCACTCTTCCGCTTCATTGGGTAGAGGTAGAGTTTCCGGCTGTGGTCATCGATGAAGGTGAGGAAGTAGCGAGCTCCGCCGATGGAGCTCTCAAGCGGTCCACACACATCTGTGTGTACCACGGCCAGTTTTGCCGATGCACGCGTCCCCTTGGCGACAAACGGCTACCGAGTTGATTTGCCAATGATGCATGGCTCACACGCAATCTCCTTCGTTCCATCAAGGCCGCTTATTTGGAGACCCCGCACCACTTCCCTCTTAGCCATCTCCTTCACTGTTGATGGAGAAATGTGGCAGAGTCAGCGGTGCCATAGGTCCAAATCTCCTCCATCCTTTGTTGCAAGGTTGGCGGCGTTGGACCCCACCCGGCTGCTGAGGATCTTTGCGCGTAGCAGGTACAAGTCGTCCTCCCTCTTGGTACGCACAATCACCTCACCTTTGCCCTCTTTACGGATGACGGCCTCCTTCTTTGTGAAGAGCACCTCAAGTCCCTTGTCGGTAAGGCGGCTGACGGAGAGCAGGTTTACCCCAAAGTTAGGCATATGCAGCACATCGTAGATTGTGCTCGTGACAGGTTTTCCATCCACAATTGACTCAATGCAGACGTTACCCTCACCGGCGGCCACCTCTGTTTTTCCATTGGCCACCGTCATGCGTCTCTCCGAGGCGCCGTAGGTGACAAATGCCGCCCTGTTGCATTGCGTGTGGCGGCCTGATCCGGAGTCGATGACAGCAACTCCCGGATCCTTCAAGTTGGTGGAGTTGTACGCCATAAGGGCGTGCTCATCTTTCTTCCCGCCCCGCTGCGACCGATCTGTTTTCTTCTTAGGACAGTTGCGCGCGTACTGGCCCTCCTTGCCGCAGTTGAAGCACTCCCACTTCTTGTCACCCTTCTTAGTGCCCTGTTTGGCACCCTTCCACTTGTCGCCTCAGCCTCCACTTTGAGGATGAACCGTGTAAGCTGAACCTGATGCCGCTGCATTCTCTCGACCGCCACGTCGCATCCACTCATTGCGCACGTACTCAGCAACCTTCGGGTACTTCAGCTCGTCGGAAGGCCAGCCACCAAGGATTGTGATCATGGGACTCCAACTGTCCGGCAAGGCCATAAGGAGGATCATAGCTTGCAACTGAGACTCGACCTCCCAACCTGTGGCCACGCACTCCGCTGCGAGGGACTCAATCTGCTGCATGATCTCCATGATGTTGTAGCCTTCGTTGGCTCGGAGGGTGACGAGCCGTTTGAAGATGAAGAGCTGGTTGGCAAGATTGCTTGACTAGTAGCTGGAGCAGAGTTTTGACCATGCGTCCGCGGCCAGGGTGCATCCTTGGATGTGCCCAAGTTGTGGTGGGCATAACGCGGACACAAGGAGCGCCAACGCCTTTTTGTTGCGCTTCTTGTATGCCTCCTTCACCTCAGCCATTGCAGTCTCCGGCGGAGCAGTCTCATCACCTTTTACAAGCTCAAGCAGTCTCTTTTCGTCGAGGAAGACCTCAAACTGCCACCTCCACAAGGCGAATCCTGTCCCTTCAAACTTAAGGACAGCGCGGCTGCTCTCTTGCTCGCTGGTTGCCATGTCTTGCTGTTGGAAGCGTGAAATCAAGATGGCTTTGAACCCCTTAGAGGCATGGGCCCATAACCCTTTGTTGGCGTGAGGGTGAGTGTGCACCCTGGAGGGTCCCTAGCAGTGGCTGNACACTTGATCAAGGCTCACAAGCAGTGGCATTTTATAGCCACTGATCTAAGCTTTCCAGAACACCAAAGCATGCCAGATTTGGAGCTTCCTAGCAGATTCTATGGCTTCTAGAGTGCTCCTTGGTAGGCTGTCCTTTTCCCACCTAGGAAGGCATCCCTTCCCTCCTCTAGAAGCTTCTGCCCCTTCCTAGATTCCTCAGCTTGCTTCTAGTAGGAGAGAAGGTGTCCAGAAGACCAAGACACCTCTAGATGCCTTGTAGGACAAGTCACCCCTTCTGGAAGGTGTGCCACCTTCCTGGACCCTCACCTGGCCTTCTAGAAACTTAAAGAGGAACTCTAGAGGTTGAGCTAGCTTCCTGGCATCTATTTTCCACCTCCCTTGAGGCAGGGCAGAATTTCATCTTGTGGGACTTGAACCCAGGCCCCTGCCTCTAGAGGTGGACACCATTAACCACTAAGCCACTAAGGCTTGTCTTTTTGGTGTTCCTTTTTGGAGTCACTCCTGCCATGGTGAGGAGCATCATTCCAACAGGGAAACAATGGTTTTGGAATATTAGGTTTCAACTAGAAAGTACAACGACCTCCAATAAGGAGTAGCATGATGTGAATACCATGCAGAATGACCGAACAAAGTAGGCACATGTACTGCTTTTGACCAAAGAAAACCGCTCTGTGTGTTCAACTTTGACAACTCATAATGCGAGTGACAAATAGTCAGAGGGGAAAACGATGGTCCGGGAACACCAGGTATCAACTAGCAAGCACAAGGACCTTCAATAAGTAGTGGCACGGTGTGGCTACTGTGTACAATGACCAACTTAAGTAGGCATTTGTCACTGACCATGACAAAAGAATGTCACTATGTGTGGTCAACGTTGACAACTCATAACACGAGTCACAAATGGTCAGATGGGGAAACAATGGTTTGTGAATACAAGTTATCGACTAGCAAGTACAAAGACCTTCCATATGTAGTGGCACAGTGTGGCTACCATGCACAGTGACCAACCAAAGTATGCATGTCACTGACCAGGACCAAAGAATTTAACTTCATGTGGTCAACGTTGACAACTCAAAACAAGAGTCACCGATATTCAGAGGGAGTAACCATGGTTTGGGAACACTAGCTATCAACTAGAAAGCACAAAGACCTTCAATATGTAGTGACACGGCATGGCAACCATGTATAGTGACAATCCAAAGTAGGCATATACCTTTAACCATGACAAAAAGAATTTCATAGTGCGTGGTCAACGTTGAAAACTCATAACACAAGTCATAAATGGTCAGAGGGGAAAAAAATGAATTGGGAACACTAGTATCAACTAGCAAGACCTTCAGCAAGTATTGGCACGGTGTGGCTAGCGTGCAAAGTGGCCAATCAAAGGATGCATACGTCACAGACTATGACCAAAGAAGTCAACTATGTGTGGTCGTCATTGACACCTCATAATACAAGTCACGAACGGTCCGAGGGAGAGACAATGGTTTTGAACCCTATGTGTTGACTAGAAAGGACAAAGAACTTCAATTACTAGTGGCATGGTGTGGCTACTATGCACACCTAACAACCAAACTAGGCATATGTCACTGACCATGACCAAAGGATTTCAATATGGATGGTCAATGTTCACAAACCATAACACGTCACAAATGGTCAGAGGGGGAAACAATGGTTTCGAATATTAGTTCTCAAATAGCAAGTACAAGGACATTCAACAAGTAGTAGTACGGTGTGGCTACCATGCACAATGACTCACCAAAGTAGGCATATGTACTGCCTTTGACCAAAGAAATCCGCTGTGTGTGGTCAGCGTTGACAAGTGATAATGCGAGTCACAAGTGGTCAGAGGGGGAAAGGATGATTTGGGAACACCAGGTATCAACTAGCAAGCACAAGGACCTTCAATTAGTACTGGCACGGTGTGGCTACCATGTACAATGACCAACCAAAGTAGGCATATGTCACTGACCATGACCAAAGAATGTCACCATGTGTGGTCAACTTTGACAACTTATAACACGCGTCACAAATGGTCAGAGGGGGAAACAACGGTTTGTGAATACTAGTTATTGACTAGCAAGTGCCAAGAACTTCAATATGTAGTGGCACAGTGTGGCTACCATGCACAGTGACCAACCAAAGTATGCATGAGGCACTGACCATGACCAAAGAATTTCACTTCATGTGGTCAATGTTTAATAACTCACAACACGATTCACACGTAGTCAGAGGTGGTAACAATGGTTTGGGAACACTAGCTATCAACTAGAAAGCACAAAGACCTTCAGTATGCTGTGACACTGCGTGGCAACCATGTACAGTGACAAACCAAAGTAGGCATATGCCACTAAGCATGACCAAAAGAATTTCACAGTGTGTGATCAACGTTGAAAACTCATATCATGAGTCACAAATTGTCAAAGGGAAAGACAATGGTTTGGGAGCCCTATGTATTGACTAGACAGGACGAACAACCAAACTAGGCATATATCACTTGCCATGACCAAAGAATTTCAATATGGGTGGTCAATGTTCACAACCCATAACACGAATCACAAATGGAGATAGGGGGGAACAAGGGTTTTGGAATATTAGTTTTCAACTAGCAAGTACAACGACCTTCAATAAGTAGTAGCACGGTGTGGCTACCATGCACAATAACCGACCAAAGTAGGTATATGTACTACCTCTGACCAAAGAAATCAGCTGTGTGAAAACTCATAATACGAGTCACAAATGGTCAGAGGAGGAAACGATGGTTTGGGAACACCAGGTATCAACTAGCAAGCACAAGGACCTTCAATAAGTAGTGGCACGGTGTGGCTATCATGTACAATGACCAACGAAAGTAGGCTTATGTCACTGACCATGGCGAAAGAATGTCACTACATGTGGTCAACGTTGAAAACTCATAACACGAGTCACAAATGGACAGAGAGGGAAACAATGATTTGTGAATACTAGTTATTGACTAGCAAGTACAAAGACCTTCAATATGTAGTCACACTGTGTGGCTACCATGCACATTGACCAACCAAAGTATGCATATGTCACCGACCATGACCAAAGAAGTTCACTTCATGTCGTCAATGTTGACAAGTCACAAGAGTCACAGATATTCAGAGGGGGCAACAATGATTCGGTAACACTAGCTATAAACTAGAAAGAAGAAAGACTTTCAATACCTAGTGACACGTCGTGGCAACGATGTACAGTGATAATGTAAACTAGGAATATGCCACTAGCCATGACCAAAAGAAGTTCACAGTGTGTGTTCAATATTGAAAACTCATAACACGAGTCATAAATGGTCGGCGGGGGAAACAATGAGTTGGGAAAAATTGTTATCAACTAGCACATACAAAGACCTTCAACAAGTAGTGGCACAGTGTGACTAGCGTGCATAGTGACCAACCAAAGGATACATACGTCACTGACTATGACCAAAGAAGTCCACTATGTGTGGTCAACATTGACAACTCATAGAACGAGTCACAAATGGTCAGAGGGAGAGACAATAGTTTGAGAACCCTATGTATCAAAAGGAAATAACAAAGAAATTCAATAAGTTGTGGCAAGGTGTGGCTATTGTGCACACCAAACAACCAAACTAGGCATATGTCACTTACCATGACCAAATAACTTCAATATGGGTGGTCAATGTTCACAACCCATAACACGAGTCACAAGTGGTAAGAGGGGAAAACAATGGTTGGGAACACTAGCTATGATCTAGCAAGTACAAAGACCTTTAACAAGTAGTGGCACGGTGTGGCTAGCATGCACAGTGACCAACCAAAGGATGTATACGTCAATGACTATGACCAAAGAAGTCCACTACATGTGGTCAACATTGACAACTCATAACACGTCACAAATGGTCAGAGGGAAAGACAATGGTTTGGGAGCCCTATGTATTGACTAGATAGGACAAAGAACTGCAACAAGTAATGGCAACGTGTGGCTTCTATGCACACCGAACAGCCAAACTAGGCATATGTCACTGACTATGACCAAAGAATTTCACTATGGGTGGTCAATGTTCACAACCCATAACACGAGTCACAAATGGTCAAAGGGGGAAACAATGGTTTCGGAATATTAGTTTTCAACTAGCAAGTACAACGACCTTCAACAAGTAGTAGCATGGTCCAGCTACCATGCACAATGACCGGCCAAAGTAGGCATATGTACTGCCTTTGACCAAAGAAATCCGCTGTTTGTGGTCAACGTTGACAGCTCATAATACGAGTCACGTATGGTCAGAGGGGGAAACGATGATTTGGGAACACCACGTATCAACTAGCAAGCACAAGGACCTTCAATAATTAGTGGCACGGTTTGGCCACCATGTACAATGACCAACCAAAGTAGGCATAAGTCACTGACCATGACCAGAGAAAGTAACTATGTGTGGTCAACTTTGAAAACTCACAACATGAGTCACAAATGGTCAGAGGGGGGAAACAACAGTTTGTGAATACTAGTTATCGACTAGAAAGTACAAAGGCATTCAAAATGTAGTGGCATAGTGTGGCTACCATGCACAGTGACCGACCAAAGTCTGCATATGTCACTGACCATGATCAAAGAATTTTACTTCATGTTGTCAACGTTGACAACTCACAACAATAGTCATAGATAGTCAGAGGGGGCAACAATGGTTTGGGAACACTAGCTATCAACTGGAAAGTACAAAGACCTTCAATACATAGTGACACGGCATGGAAACCATGTAGAGTGACAAAGCAAAGTAGGCATTTGCCATTGACCATGACCAAAACAATTTCACAGTGTGTGGTCAATGCTAAAAACTCATAACACGAGTCACAAGCGGTCAGAGGGAGAAACAATGGGTTGGGAACACTAGTTATCAACTGTCAAGTACAAAAACCTTCAACAAGTAGTGGCACAGTATGGCTAGCGTGCACAGTGACCAATCAAAGGATGCATACGTCACTGACTATGACCAAAGAAGTCCACTATGTGTGGTCAACATTAACAACTCATACCACGAGTCAAAGATAGTCAGAGGAAGAGACAACGGTTTGGGATCCTTGTGTATTGACTAGAAAGGACAAAGAACTTCAATAAGTAGGGGCAGGATGTGGCTACTATGCACACCGAACAACCAAACAAGGCATATTGTAACGAGGTGCCCTGTTTTTCTGGCATACTCGGGGCCTTGACCGCGTTTGAGGGGCATGTCGGCCATTTTCCGTTTTTTGGAAGTTTAGCTCGCAGTTGGGCTCGCCTCCGCTCGACCACAACTGTGCGGATGTGAGGACGCGAGGACGCGAGAAGCAAGTGAGCGAGAGCGAGCTCCACACGCCAAGGGCGTGTTTTGCTTGTACCTTCGCGTGGCGTTCCAAACACGCCACGCGAGGGTGGCTTCTCCTTCTCTTGGCGAGTGGCGTACCGGTGACGCCACTCGCCGAGGGGTCGTTTTGACAGACGGCTACCGGCAACAGCCGCGGTCAACGGCAGCAGCAAAGACGGTGGCTGGGACCGCGCGACTTCTGCTGGCGCACGCAACACGGTGACCGCACCCACCGCTGCGAGACATACGCGACCAACGGGGTAGCTCAATGAGAGACAGAAGGACCGTCAATCTGGACAATCGACGGCCGGGAACTTCTCGCACTAGGCTTTAGGTGCAAGTAGAGCACCAGGTTCAGGTGCAAGCAGAGCATTGGGGTCAGGAGCATGTAGCTTGCTACAGCAAGCTAGGAGACCAGTAGGCTAGGGCTAGAGTAGCCGGCCAGAGAGTATAAATACCCTGTACATTGTTCATTGTAATTAACCTGTATTTTCCAGTTCTGGTTTCCAGACATCTTCAAGTCTATCTTTCCGCTGCGACTGTGCTCTCCACACACCAAGGCTAAATCTCCAGAGAGCACCCACTCTCACATGTGGTATCTGAGCCAGAGCCACGCATTGGTCAGAAGCGCTGCCGGTGCTCGCGAAACTTTAAGGAGCGAAGGCACGGACTACGCTGGACAGCGTCGAGGCTGATGGAGAGGGAGATTGTTGGACCAGACTTCGAAGCCAATGCACGAGCCAACCTCTCGAAAATGTTTTACATTTCCAGAGCGTGCACACGGTCTACCGTGCACACGCAGGAGACGACGGGTGACTCCCACGCACTTCGAAGACCTCAGATTTTTGTCCCGGACTGCCGAATTGCCGCCAAAATGTTTTTCGATTGCTGCCGAGACGCTGCCAACTTTTTTCGTAGGATCTCCAGTGACTTAAATCTATCTAGAGCCATGGATCAGGCCCTGCAGCAGATCGTAAAGCAGCTGGGAGCCCTCAAGCTGGAGAACGAGCGGCTCAATTGGCAGATAGCTGACCTGCGGGACGCGACTGGCGTAGGGCAGGTTGGGGCAGCCTAGTCAAGGAGTCCGCCGAGACCAGAGCTAAAGGCTCCGGAAGCGCTCAATCCCTCTGTCAAGGGAGCGAGCGTTTAGACCTGGTTGTTCGCGATGAACAGCTACTTTGGGGCTCTAGGTCACCGTCCAGAGGATGATGTTGTGCGTGTGTCATTCGCGGTGACACTGCTACGCGGAGCAGCATTGGAGTGGTGGAGGCAGCTGAATATGCTAGCCACTCGCGGTGGATGTGGGAACGCAGCTTTGCAACATGCCGTGTTGTGGCAGCCAGGCGCGGTATAAGCTGAAGCTCGCGTGCCGATGACATGAGAGCAGTTCAAACAAGCTATCAGAGATTGATTTGATCTCGTGAACGCCTCCATGGTCGCACGCAACAAGCTTAAGCAGCTGAAGCAGATCGGCTTGGTGCTTCTTGGCGTTGTGCTTGGAGATCGACGACATGAGCAAGCCGGAGATGGCAGACAAATACCATGACAACTTGAAGGCAGAAATTCAGTGCACGCAAGCACTAAGTGGCATCACAGAGTTCCAGGCGATGGTAGCCACTGCTGAGCGCGTCGACGCGCTACGCTACCATCGAGGGGGTTTCCGTGAGAAGCAAGAGAATTCTCAGCGTTGAGCACAGCACCAACAAGCTAGCCCCATGGAGAGCAACGCAGTGCAAGGAAGCCAGCAGCAAAGCAAGCCGTGTGGTGGGAACTGTTGGATATGCTGGATGCCTGGGCACCACAAGAAGGATTGCAAGAAGAAGCAACAGGGAAACGGCAACCAGCAGTGAGTGGCGGGCGGCCATCTGCTGGGAAAGCTTCATCCGCATCAGCGAACACCAGCCCCAAAAGTCCTTCAACAACTAGGGAGCTGCCAAGTATTGCTGCGGAGCGAAGGAATCGGGAGCGTTCCGAGGATCCTCCTGAAAGCCGAAATTCTATCGGCTGTTTCTGTGGACGGCGAGGGATGCCAGACTTGCCGGCAGATTAAAGCGTTGCTGGATTGCGGCGCGTCGCACTCATTCTTCAGCGACGAGCTTGCAAAGAGGTTGGGGCTTGCACAGCTACCTGGGAAGCCAACTACAGCCAAGTTGGTGTAAGGGGAGCTGGAGTGCGGATTGCCTCTGAAGCCTCTGAGGATCCGTCTGGGCAGGCTGTCCTGCGAGATGAACTTTCGCACGTGCCCAATGGATACCTACAACGCCATTTTGGGGCGTGACTGGCTGCACCGGTTGAATCCTGCTGTGGATTGGGTGCGCAACCAGGTGAAAGTAAAGAGATGTGGAGAGCAAATCGTTTTGCCGTTGTGGGCAGAGGAGAAGGACTCCAAGGAAGACAAGGTGCCGCAGTTAAGTTACGTACAACTGAAGTGCTCTCAGCGTAAGGGGGAACAAGTGTACCTCGTGTGGGTGTAGCAGAATGAAGCAGTTGTAGAGGTGGAAGTGTTGGCAGCGGAGACAGAGGAACAAGAGGGCAAGCAGCAGAAAGCACTTGTAACAGAGCTGTGGGAAGGCATCAAAGGAGTGTTGGACAACTACAGTGACATGTTTCCTGCTGAGCTGCCAAGGGGTTTACCACCAAAACGGGACATCAACCACAAAATTGATCTAGTTCCGGGAGCATCTCCAACGGTACGAGCTGCTTATCGCATGAGCGATAAGGAGCTAGATGAGCTGAAGAAGCTGTTGGAGGAGCTGATGGAGCAGGGGTTCACCAGACCGTCAGTGTCACCTTACGCTACACCGGTCCTCTTTGTGAAGAAAAAGACATGGTAGCTGCGGATGTGCGAGGACTATCGTGCACTGAACAACGTAACGATCAAGAACAGGTACCCGCTGCCAAGGGTCGAGGAGCTCTTTGACCACCTGAGGGGAGCGCAGTTCTTCAGCAAGATTGACTTGTGCTCGGGGTACCATCAGATTCCGATTGTGGAGTAGGATGTGGAGAAGACGGCGTTCCGGACGCGGTACGGTCATTTCGAGTACCTCGTGATGCCGTTTGGGTTGAAAAACGCTGCTGCAGCGTTCATGAGCCTCATGAACAGGATTTTCCACCCTCACTTGGACCAGTTTGTGGTGGTGTTCCTCGACGACATCCTCATCTACTCTCAAACTCTAGAAGAGCATGAGCAGCAGGTGCTGGACATTCTTCGGAAAGAGAAGTTGTTTGCAAAGGTTTCTAAGTGCCAGTTTGAGAAAAGGGAGGTGGAGTTCCTTGGGCACATCGTCAGCGGCAAGGATCTCCACATGGACCCAAAAAAGGTGGAAGCAGTGAAGCAGTGGCCCACACCAAAGTGCGGCGTGACATCTAGGTGTTCCTCGGGTTTGTCAACTACTACTGGAAATTCATCTGGGGGTACGTAGAAAAGGGTGCGCCGCTGACTCAGCTGCTGAAGAAGGATCACCAGTCGGAATGGGGCGATCAGGAGCTGAAGAGCTTCAAGGAGCTCAAGGCTACAATGTGTGACGCTCCGGTTTTGGTGCATCCGGAATCATCCAAGGAGTACGTCATGGCGACAAACGCAAGCGACTATGCCATTGGGGTGGTGCTGATGCAGGATCGTGGGAAGGAGCCGCAGCCGATTGCGTACGCGTCTCGCAAGTTGCAAGGTGCAGAGCTAGACTACGCAATCCATGAAAAGGAGATGCTGGCGGTGATCCATGCCTTCAAGCACTGGAGGTGCTACCTCGAGTCGCGGCGCTGCGTACTCTTCACGGACCATTACGCTCTGAAGTACCTGAAGACGCAGCCAAACCTTACTCGCCGACAAACTCGCTGGATGGAGTTCTTGGAAGGGAGCTTTGACTACGAGATCCAGTACAAGCATGGGAAGGTGAACCGGGTAGATCCTCTGTCGCGGAGGCCGGACTTGAGCCTCAATGCCATCTCAGTGCTGATGGGATCTCCAGTCATGCATAGACTGTTCAAGCACGGCTATGGCATGGACAGTGAGTTCACGGGTGGTGCGCTGAAAGATGCCACGTGGGATGGAGTGTATTGGCAAAGGGGTCAGGAGCGGAGGATTGTCGTGCCAGACTATGCGCCATTGAAGGAGTTGTTGCTGGAGGAGGCGCATGACACCCACTACTCGGGTCACTTTGGCCTCGACAAGACGCTCAAAGCCTTGGTACGTCAATACTGGTGGTCGTCGATGGCAACTGATTGCAAGAGGTTTGTGAGAAGCTGCGATGTGTGCCAACGCATCAAGGCGCAGAGAACCAAGCCACCAGGGGAGCTGCAGCCATTGCATGTACCAGAGAGGCCGTGGAGAGACATCTCGCTTGAATTCATTGGCGGGTTGCCCGTGACGCAGCAAGGCAACAACACGGTGTTGGTGGTGGTGGACCGGTTCTCCAAGATGGCACACTTCATCGCATGTCCTGAGAGCATCACAGCTGCCGGGACAGCTCAACTCCTCCTTAGTCATATCATCAAGCTACATGGAGTGCCGCACTCGGTGATCTCAGATTGCAATCCACACTTCACTTTGCGATTCTGGAGAGATCTCATGGAGAAGCTGGGCAGGCGAGTGTAGCTGACCACAGCATACCACCCATTGAGCAATGGACAGACAGAGCGCACGAACCAAACATTAGAGCAGCTGCTGCGGAGCATGGTCCCACCGAATGGAGAGGGTTGGGAGGAGAAACTGACGTGGCAGAGTTTGCTTACAACTCAGTGGTGTCAGCATCAACAGGAAAGTTACCGTTTGAGGTAGTCTATGGCCACCAGCCACTGAACCCAGCCGCCCTTGTTACAGCAACATCTCTCCCGGCTGTGCAGCAGATTGCTGAAGGGTTTTCCACCACTTGGGACGTGGTGTGGCAACGGCTGTTGAAGGCACAGAAGTAGCGGAAGCGGCAGGCTGATAAGCATCGCTCTGCGAAGGAGTCCCAAGTGGGAGATCAGGTGATGGTGAACTCTGCTAACATGCAGCTAATGGGAGTTGGGACTCGAAAACTGAAACCGCGATGGGTGGATCCGTTTCGCATTCTGGAGAAGCAGTCGGCCGTTTCATACAACCTGGAGCTGCCAGCTCACTACACCATCCATCCGATGTTCCACATCTCCCTGCTTCGTGCCTATCGTGACCCCAACACCTTCTTCCAGAGTCGCGGGACAGCTCCACCTCCTACTGTCGAGGTTGAAGGAAGTGAGGAGTTTATGGTGGAGAAGATTCAGACGGACCGCCAGAGGGGACAAAAGCGTGGGTTTTTGGTGCAGTGGAAGGGGTATCCGGCGGAGCATAACTCTTGGGAGCGAGAGGCCAACTTCCATGTCGGGGGTACCAACACCGTTCTCCAGGAGTATCTCCTCCACGCCAAGACGTCGCGCCTCAGACGGGGGGGGGGGGGGGGGGGGGGGGGGGA
>SZWC01001373.1:45142-146602 GCA_023375785.1 Penium margaritaceum
GGGGGGGGGGGGGGGGGGGGGGGGGGGGGGGGAGGAGGGGGTGAATGTAATGAGGTGTCCTGTTTTTCTGGCATACTCGGGGCCACCACGGGCATGTGGGCCATTTTCCGTTTTTTGGAAATTTGGCTCGCAGTCGGGCTCGCCTCCGCTTGACTGTGACTATACGGATGCAAGGACGCGAGGATGCGACGACGCGAGGAGCAAGCGAGCGAGTGCGAGCTCCACACGCCAAGGGCGTGTTTCGCTCGCACCTTCGCGTGGCGTTCCGAACACGCCACACGAGGGTGGCTTCTCCTCCTCTCGGAGAGTGGCGTACCGGTGTCGCCACTCGCCGAGGGGTCGTTTCGACAGACGGCTCCCGGCAACAGCCGTGGTCAACGGCGGTAGCAAAAACGGTGGCTGCAACCGCGCGACGATCGCAGCACTTCCGGTGGCGCACGCAACATGGCAACCGCACCCACCGCCGCGAGACATACGCGACCAACGGGGCGGCTCGCCGAGAGACAAAAGGATCGTCGATCTAGACAATCAATGACCAAGAACGTCTCGCACTAGGTGAACTACCGGTCTCCTAGCTTGCTGAACCTGGTGTTGTAGGCTTTAGGTGCAAGTACAACACCAGGTTCAGGTGCAAGCTGAGCATTGGGTTCAAGAGCAAGTAGCTTGCTACAGCAAGCTAGGCGACAAGTAGGCTGGGGCTAGAGTAGCCGGCCAGAGAGTATAAATACCCTGTACATTGTTCATTGTAGTTAACCTGTATTGTCCAGTTCTGGTTTCCATACATCTCCAAGTCTATCTTTCCGCTGCGATTGTGCTCTCCACACACCAAGGCTAAATCTCCAGAGAGCACCCACTCTCACACATATGGCACTGACCATGACCAAAGAATTTCAATATGGGTGGTCAACGTTCACAGCCCATAACACGAGTCACAAATGGTCAGAGGGGGAAACAATGGTTTCGGAATATTTGTTTTCAACTAGCAAGTACAACGACCTTCAATAAGTAGTAGCATGGTGTGGCTACCATGCACAATGACCGACCAACGTAGACATATGTACTGCCTTTGACTAAAGAGGTCTGCTTTGTGTGGTCAGCGTTGACAGCTCATAATGCGAGTCACAAATGGTCAGAGGGGGAAATGATAGTTTGGGAACACCAGGTATCAACTAGCATGCACAAGGACCTTCAATAAGTAGTGGCACGGTGTGGCTACCATGTACAATAACCAACCAAAGTAGGCATATGTCACTGACCATGACCAAAGAATGTCACTATGTGTGGTCAACTTTGACAACTCATAAGACGAGTCACAAATGGTCGAAGGGGAAGACAATGGTTTGTGAATGCTAGTTATTGACTAGCAAGTACAAAGACCTTCAATATGTAGGGGCACTGTGTGGCTACCATGCACAGTGACCGACAAAAGTATGCATATGTCACTTACCAAGACGAAAAACGTTCACTTCATGTTGTCAATATTGACAAGTCACAACAAGAGTAACAAATAGTTAGAGGGGGTAACAATGGCTTGGGAACACTAGCTCTCAACTTGAAAGCACAAAGACCTTCAATATGTAGTAAAATGGCGTGGCAACCATGTACAGTGACAAATCAAGTAGGCATATGCCACTAACCATGACCAAACAAATTTCATGGTGAATGTTCAACGTTGAAGACTCATAACACGAGTCACAAATGTTCAGAGGGGGAGACAATGGTTTGGGAACACTAGTTATAAACCAGCATGTACAAAGACTTTCAACAAGTAGCGGTACGGTGTGGCTAGCGTGCACAGTGACCAACCAAAGGATGCATACGTCAGTGACTATGACTAGATAAGTCCACCATGTGTAGTCAACATTGACAACTCCTAACACGAGTCACAAATAGTCAGAGGGAGAGACAATGGTTTGTGAACCCTATGTTTCAACTACAAAGGACAAAGAGCTTCAATAAGTAGTGGCACGGTGTGGCTACTATGCACACCGAACAACCAAACTAGGCATATGTCACTGACCATGACCAAAGAATGTCAATGTGGGTGGTCAACGTTCACAAACCATAACACGAGTCACAGATGGTCTGAGGGGGAAACAATGCTTTTGGAATATTAGTTTTCAACTAGCAAGTACAGCGACCCTCAATAAGTAGTAGCACGGCATGGCTACCATGCACAATGGCCGACCAAAGTAGGCATATGTACTTCCTTTGACGAAAGAAATCCGCTGTGTGTGGTCAGCGTTGACAACTCATAATGCGAGTCACAAATGGTCAGAGGGGGAAACGATGGTTTGGGAACACCAGGTATCAACTGGCAAGCACAAGGACCTTGAATAAGTAGTGGTACGGTGTGGCTACCATGTACAATGACCAACCAAAGTAGGCATATGTGACTGACCATGACCAAAGAATTTCACTATGTGTGGTCAGTTTTGACAACTCATAACACAAGTCAAAAATGGTCACAGGGGGGAACAATGGTTTGTGAATAAACGTTATCGACTAGCAAGTACAAAGACCTTCAGCATGTAGTGGCACAGTGTGGCTACCATGCACAATGACCAACCAAAGTATGCATATGTCACTGACCATGACCAAAGAATTCCCCTTCATGTGGTCAATGTTTACAGCTCACAACAAGAGTCACAGATAGTCAGGGGTTGTAACAATGGCTTGGGAACACTAGCCATCAACTAGAAAGCTCAAAGACATTTAACACGTATTGACACGGCATGGCAACCATGTACAGTGATAAACCAAAGTAGGCATATGCCACCAACCATGACCAAAAGCATTTCACAGTGTGTGGTCAACGCTTGAAATTCATAACATGAGTCATGAATGATCAGGGGGAGAAACAATGAGTTGAGAACACTATTTACCAACTACCAAGTACAAATATCATCAACAAGTAGTGGCACGATGTGGCTAGCGTGCACAGTGACCAACCAAAGGATGCATATGTTACTGGCTATGACCAAAGAAGTCCACTATGTGTGGTCAACATAGACAACTCATAACACGAGTGACAAATTCTCAGAGGGGGCAGCAATGGTTTAGGAACCCTATGTATCAACTAGAAAGGACAAAGAACTTCAATAAGTAGAGGCACAGTGTGGCTAATACACACCAAACAACCAAACTAAGCATATGTACTGACCATGACCAAAGAATGTCACTGTGTGGTAAACGTTGACAACTCATAACACGAGTCACAAATGGTCAGAGGGGGAAACAATGGTTTGTGAATACTAGTTCTCGACTAGCACGTACAAAGACCTTCAATATTCAGTGGCATTGTGTGGCTACCATGCAGAGTGACCAACAAAAGTATGCATATGTCATTGACCAAGACCAAAACGTTCTCTTCATGTGGTCAACGTTGAAAACTCACAAGAAGAGTCACAGATAGTCAGATGGGGTAACGATAACCTTGGAACACTAGATATGAACTAGAAAGCACAAAGACCTTCAATACGTAGTGACACGGCGTGGCAACTGTCAATGCGCCAGATAGCAATGGTCTAGAAAACGGGTCCCGACATGGGAGGCCGCCAACCGCTCTTGGTATTGCAACCAAAACAACCTATCACCCTCGAACAAGGGATCCACACTTTAGGTTCATTTGGTTTGCAACCTCACAAAGTCCGCATGTTGGTCTTTAGTGTCTACCTTTGGTTGGACACTCTGGGAGGAGCCTCAAAGGCAAGAACTGTAAATGGATGCATGCAAGGTACACGCTTTTATACTTGCAGAGCTTTGCTAAAGCTTCTGCTTGTAGTGGCTCCACTGGAGCCAACCTCAACCTACATTCCTAATTGGCGCGTCCTTAGACCGCCAAGTGTCATCCTCAAGGCAGGCTCTGGTAAGCTTCCTAGAAGCTTCCTGTCCCAGTTTTGGCCACAAAGAAAATTGCAGCCGTCGCGGTGTTTGAACCCGCGACCTCTGGTTTGAGACTCCGCTGCCTAATCAACCAGCCAAAAAGGTATGGTTCCTATCATGAGCCACAGGGGACATACCCACTATGGACAGTGCATTCCAGGCCCATCTCAAAACAGACCAAGGAGACACACTCCATAGAGTAGTGCATGCCTTATCTGTATGTTTCACTAGCCACCTAGGCAGTGGACAAGGTACATACTATTTCAACAAATCTCTCCCTTGCACCTCTGTCCATCTGTCCCTTGCTCGGCTCCATCAATGCCTTGGAGCTCACCCTTCCTCCGCCGCACTCCCCATGCTGAATCCAGGAATGCCTGCATAATGCAAGTCGCTCTCCAACGGCTTGGTCATGCAGTCAGCAAGCATGCTCTTTGTTCCGTAGTGCTGCAAGTCCACCACGTTCTCCATGACCAGGTCAGGTGAGTAGTGGTAACGTATGTCGATGTGATTCGTTCGCCGGGAGATGATCTCGTCTTCAGCCATCAAGATGGTGCTCATGTTGTCCACGTGTAAGATCATGGCGTCCTTCTGTGGCACTGTCATTTCGCCAAGCAGGCTGCGGAGCCATTGAGTCTCCTTGCACACCTCAGACAAAGCAACGTACTCTGCCTCAGCCGTGGACACGGAAACACAATCCTGCTTCCTGCTCACCCATGAGATGGCAGCGCCATTCAAGATGCACANTGGTAACGTATGTCGATGTGATTCGTTCGCCGGGAGATGATCTCGTCTTCAGCCATCAAGATGGTGCTCATGTTGTCCACGTGTAAGATCATGGCGTCCTTCTGTGGCACTGTCATTTCGCCAAGCAGGCTGCGGAGCCATTGAGTCTCCTTGCACACCTCAGACAAAGCAACGTACTCTGCCTCAGCCGTGGACACGGAAACACAATCCTGCTTCCTGCTCACCCATGAGATGGCAGCGCCATTCAAGATGCACACACATGCAGAGGTGGATTTCCTATCGTCGAGATTTCCTCCCCAATCAGTGTCGGTGTAGCACTTTGGACGAAAGGGGTCTGTTCCTTCTTGGCCTCCAAGGACAAGGCCCATGTGACGTGTCTTCTAAAGGTAGCACAAGATGCGCTTGACTGCTTGCCAATGTTGTGGCCTAGGGTTGGCCACGAATCTGCTCACTTGTCCCATAGCATAGCAGATGTCCGGAGGAGTCCCTACCATGGCGTACATGATGCTACCCATGGCGGAATGGTAGGGGATGTCTTGCATCTCCCTTCATTTTGCTTCGTAGCTTGGCAACATAGAGGCCTTCAGCTTTGTGTCGGTCGTCATTGGGGTGCTAACAGGTTTGCACTCTTCCATGTGGTAGCCCTTGAGCACCTCACCAATGTATTTGGTTTGGTTGAGTTCGATGGTGCCTGCTACTTGGCTGCAGTGGATGGCAATCCAGAGGTAGTACTCCAGAGGACCCATGTCCTTCATCTTGAACCTTTTGCTGAGGTCAGACTTCAGCCCATCCAGCAACTCGACCGAAGACGAGCAGATGATCACATCATCCACGTACAGCGCAACCAGCATCAGCCCTCTCCCATCATCGTGCATGTACATGCTCGGGTCATTCTGGCAATGCGCGAAAGAGAGGCCGGTCATGAAACCTTCCATCTCTTTGTACCACATCCTTTGGGCCTGTTTCAGCCCGTAGAGCGCTTTTACCAACTTGCATACCTTGCCCTTGGGAGCTTCGACTCCTTTGGGCACCTCCATCAGCACTTCCTTGTCAAGCTTCCCATAAAGGAAAGTTGTCCTGACGTTGATCTGGTGTATCTCCAAGTTCTTTGTGGCAGCAATGCCAAGGAGAGAGGGGATGGAGGCAAAGGTCACGATGGGCGCGAACGTCTCATCGTACTCGGAGCCCGGGCGTTAAGAGAACCCCTTAGCCACTACCCTTGCCTTGAACTTGTCAATGTTGCCGTCTTGCTTCTTCTTCACTCGGAGGACCCACTTGGATCCCACCACATGGGCCTTGTCGGGTCTATCCACCAGCACCCACGTGTCGTTCTCGGCAATGGATACGAGCTCACTATCCACTGCCTCCTTCCACTTGGCCGCATCTGGGCCATTCATGGCCTCCGCCACTATGGATGGCTCTCCCTGAGCCATGCACAACCAGCTAAGGCTGGTCTAATCATCTTGATACCGCAAAGGTACTCTCTTTGGTCGCAAACTATGCCCGAGTAGTGTTGCCGCTTCTTGCTTTGGTGCTGGTGCTTCCACGGGTGGTGGTTTGTCGTCGTTGTCGTCGTCAGAAGAGTCGTCAGACTCCAAGTCAGACTCGGAAGCCTCAAACGCCTTGGTATCCGCGTCCATGACAGATGCTGCATCATCCTCCTTGGCTACTCTCCCATTCCCACCACCTGCTGGCAAGGCGAGCCAGTTCTCGGGTGCTTGGTCTCCGGACTCAAGCAACACTATCCACTCTCCCGCTTTGGGAGTGAGGGTCGGGTCCAGCAGCTCTCCCTTTCCAAGGGTGCGTTCGTCGAACACGACGTCGCGGCTCCTCACGAGCTTGCCTGCTGCCTGGTCCCAAAGCCGATAGGCTTTGTGTGACGTGTCGTACCCAACCATGATGCACTTCTTGGAGCATGCGTCGAGCTTGCCTCCACCTTCTCCTGACTGGATCTTCACCCATGCAGTTGACCCGAACACCTTCAGATGAGATGCGTTGGGTTTCTTTCCTGACCATGCTTCTTGTGGGGACTTTAGCTGCTTGTCCTTCTCCTTTCCACGCTTCCGCAAGGCGGTCGCTGGTGTGAGGTTCAAGAGGTAGCAAGTTGTTGTTGCAGCTTCAGCCCAAAAGCGAGGTGGGAGCTTGGCGTCGAAAAGCATGCTTTGCACCATGCCGAGTAGGGTCTGGATCATCCTCTCGGCAGCGCCGTTGCTTTGGGGGTTGTAAGGGGTGGTTTGCTCGTGGCGGATGCCATGATGCTTGAGCCAAGGCTTGCATGCTTCGTACTCACCCCGGTTGTCACTTCAGAGCGCCTTCACCTTCTTGGACGTTTGCCGCTCCACCATGGCGACGAGCTCGAGGAGCTTCTCCTTGACCTCTCTCTTTGTTTTGAGGAAGTAGATCCACAACTTGCGGCTGTGATCATCAATGAAGGTCAGGAAGTACTTGCTTCCTCCGTTAGACGGTGTGCGGAAGGGTCCACACACGTCACTGTGTATCAGTTCCAAGACGTGCTCTGCTCGTTGACCTCCTCTCCCAAACGGCTTCTTCTTAGCCTTTGCTTGGAGGCATGGTTCACACAATGTACACCCTTTGCCATGCTTCATGGTTCACCCTTCCATTCCGCACATTACCTCTTGCTCTTGCATCTTTTGCAGCATACTGTTGGCCACGTGGCCAAATTGCCGGTGCTACAGCTCAGCATCAGTGTCCTTGGTTGATGTGGCGGCCGCAGCGGTTGCCAGTGGTGCATCATTTGGCTCCGGTGCCACTGTCTTCGTGGCACATACGAGTCCCTCATCCGACGCCTTAGTGACTTTGGTTTGAAGCACGTAGAGGTCGTCGACTCTTGGAACTTGAAGCATGAAGGTTCTTTGGTGTACAAAATCTGGATGTCCTTGTTTTTAGGGCCACCGCTTCCTTGTTGGTGAACACCACTGTCATGTTGTTGTTGGTGATTTCTGAAAGAGACAGCAAGTTGGCTGCGAAGGAGGGCATGTACACCACCTTTTGAAGGTTGACTTCCTTCTCCGCACCATTCACATTGAATGTGATCACCTTGTCCCCTTCGCCCATGGCTTGGACGACGCCACCGTTTGCACACTTGATGCGCATGACAGATTCAGCCATGGAGACAAATCCACCCTTCTCTTTTGATGAGTGGTGGTTGGTGCCCGAGTCAAGGGCGAATGCCCCGGGCCTAAGGATTGCTGCGCCCTTCATGGGCAGCCCCCTAGCCATCATGTTGGTGAGCTCCTTCTTCTCCTTTCCACCTTTGTTTCCGCCTTCTCTCTTGGGACTACGACAGTCCCTAGCCCAGTGCCCAGCCTTGCCACAGTGGTGACAGTTGCCGGGCTTCTTGGAACTCTTCCCGCCACCATTGCCTTTCCCTCCACCGCCACCGCTTCCGCTGTTGCCTTGACTGGAACGAGAGCTTGCACTTTGTCCAACAAAGCGAGAGGCATAGGCTGAGATATTTGCCTCGACGCCACTGCGTCGCATGGACTCGTTGCGGACGTGTTCGGCGACAGCCTCGTACGTCAGATCTGCCTCCTTCCAACCGCCAAATGCGGTGATCAAGGACCCCCAGATTTCCGGCAGCGCCATTAGAAGGATCATGGCATGCATGTTGGAGTCGAGATTCCATTCCATTTGCTGGACCTCATGCAGCACGTTGTCGAATGACTGCAAAAATGCGGGTATCGATTCTCCTTCACTCACCCTCATCGACATCAACCGTTGCAAGATGAAGAGTTGGTTTTCTAGGGCATTTGATTGATGCATGCGTGCAAGTTTTCGGCAGGCCTCGGTAGCCAATGTGCATCTTGTGATGTGGGAGTGTTGAGTCTCGTTGATGGACGTCACAAGAATGGCGAGAGCCATGTTGTTCTTCATCATCCATGCTTCAAGGTCAGCCGCATGCGTCGTCACGGTCGCATTGGCTGGTGCTATCGCGGTCCCTTTTAGGATGTCGAGGTAGCCACGCACGTTCATGACAATCTCAAACTTCCATTTCCACAAGGGAAAACCTGTCCCGTGAATTTGGACATACCCGCCTCAAGGCGGGCTGGAGTCGGATCCGCCATTTATTGCGATTGCTTGTTTTTTCTGCTTCTCTGCTACTCTGCTTTGTTGAGGCCGATGAGGCTGATGAGGGTGCTGAGTGCGACCGTTGTCAAAGGTGCAGTTGGTTCCGTTGCATACCCCTCCCGCCGATGATCGCCTAAGGCGATGGTGCCGTCGTGAGAGAACGGACTCGGGGTCGTACCACCTTCTAAAAAGGGGTCGAGCTTAATCCCGTTGGGGCTCGAGGGTCTTGTCCAACATGGAAAGAGTGATTCCTCCTCCCCTAGTCTTCCACGTGCGCGCACCCTACCTGAAGAAGCCGATGGAGCCGATGGAGCAAATGGAGCCCTCCGATGGTCGTGTCCCTGTTGTACCTGTGCGCCCTGCAAGACCACGCGACAGTCGGTCTTAGAAGCGTGCCTTAGAGCCAAAAGTGTGGGCCCATAACCCTTTTTCAATGCGCCGGATAGCAACAGTCTAGAAAACGGGTCTCGACATGGGAGGCCGCCAACCGCTCTTGGTATTGCAACCAAGATAACATATCACCCTTGAACGAGGGATCCACACTTTAGGTTCGTTTGGTTTGCAACCTCACGATGTCCGCATGTTGGTCTTTAGTGTCTACCTTTGGTTGGACACTCTATGAGGAGTCTCAAAGGCAAGAACTGTAAATAGATGCATGCAAGGTACAGAATTTTATACCTGCAGAGCTTTGCTAAAGCTTCTGCTTGTAGTGGCTCCACTGGAGCCAACCTCATCCTACATTCCTACTTGGTGTGTCCTTAGACCGCCAAGTGTCATCCTCAAGGCAGGCTCTAGTAAGCTTCCTAAATGTTTCCTGTCCCAGTTTTGGCCACAAAGAAAATTGCGGCCGTCGCGGGGTTTGAACCCGTAACCTCTGGTTTGAGACTCCGGTGCCTATGATGAGCCAGAGGGGACATACCCACTATGGGCAGTGCATTCCTGGCCCATCTCAGAACAGACCAAGGGGACATATTCCATAGAGCAATGCATGCCTTGTCTGTATGTGTAGCTAGCCAGCTAGGTAGTGGACAAAGTGCATACTATTTCAACAGCAACCATGTACAGTGACAAACTAAAGTAGGCATATGCCACTAACCATGAACAAAAGAATTTCATAGTGTGTGGTCAATGTTAAAAAATCATAACACGATTCACAAATGGTCAGAGGGGGAAACAATGGGCGGGGAACACTAGTTATCAACCAGAAAGAACAAGACATTTAACAAGTAGTGACACAGTGTGGCTAGCGTGCACAGTGACCAACCAAAGGATGCATACGTCACTAACTATGACCAGAGAAGTCCACTATGTGTGGTCAACATTGACAAATCATAACACCAGTCACAAATGCTCAGAGGGAGAGACAATGGTTTGGGAACCCTATGTATTGACTAGAAAGGACAAAGAAATTCAATAAGTAGTGGCACGGTGTGGCTACTATGCACATCCAACAACCAAACTAGGCATATGTCACTCACCATGACCAAAGGATTTCAATATGGGTGGTCAACGTTCAAAACCCACAACATGAGTCACTAGTGGTCAGAGGGGGAAACAATGGTTTCAGAATATTAGTTCTCAACTAGCAAGTACAACGACCTTCAATAAGTAGTAGCACGGTGTGGCTACCATGCACAATGACCGACCAAAGTAGGCATATGTACTGCCTTTGACCAAAGAAATCCGCTGTGTGTGGTCAACGTTAAAAACTCATAACACGATTCACAAATGGTCAGAGGGGGAAACAATGGTTTCAGAATATTAGTTCTCAACTAGCAAGTACAACGACCTTCAATAAGTAGTAGCACGGTGTGGCTACCATGCACAATGACCGACCAAAGTAGGCATATGTACTGCCTTTGACCAAAGAAATCCGCTGTGTGTGGTCAACGTTGACAACTCATAATGCAAGACACAAATGGCCAAAGGGAGAAATGATGGTTTGAGAACACCAGGTATCAAATAAGAAGCACAAGGATCTTCAGTAAGTAGTGGCACGGTGTGGCTACCATGTAGAATGACCAAGAAAAGTAGGTATATGTCACTGACCATGACCAAAGTATGTCATGATGTGTGGTCAACTTTGAAACCTCATAAAACGACTCACAAATGGTCAGAGGGAGAAAGAAAGGTTTGGGAATGCTAGTTATTGACTAGAAAGTACAAAGAACTTCAATATCTAGTGGCACAGTGTGGCTACCATGCACAGTGTCCAACCAAAGTATGCATATGTCACTAGTCATGACCAAATAATGTCACTTCATGTCGTCAACGTTGACAACTCACAACAAAAGTCACAGATAGAAAGTGGGGGTAAGAATGGTTTGGGAACACTAGCTATCAACTAGAAAGCAAAAGACCCGCAATACGTAGTGACACGGCGTGGAAACCATGTGCAGTCACAACCCAAAGTAGGCATATGCCACTAACCATGACCAAAAGAATTTCACAGTGTGTGGTGAACGTTGAGAACACATAACACGAGTCACAAATGGTCAGAGGGGGAAACAATGGGTTGGGAACACTATTTATCAACTAGCAAGTACAAAGACCTTCAACAAGTAGTGGCACGGTGTGGCTAGCGTGCACAGTGACCAACCAAAGGATGCATACGTCAGTGACTATGACCAAAGAAATCCACTATGTGTGGTCAACATTCACAATTCATAACACGATTCACAAATTGTCAGAAGGCAAGACAATACTTTGGGAACCCTGTGTTTTGACTAGAAAGGACACAGAACTTAAAAATGTAGTGGCACGGTGTGGCTACTATGCACACCTAACAACCAAACTATGCATATGTCACTGACCATGACCAAAGAATTTCAATATGTTCACAACCCATAACACGAGTCACAAATGGTCTGAGGGGGATACAATGGTTTCAAATTATTTTTCAACTAGCATGTACAACGACCTTTAATAAGTAGTACCACAGTGTGGCTACCATGCACAATGACCGGCCAAAGTAGGCATATGTACTACCTCTAACCAAAGAAATCCACTGTGTGTGGTCTACATTGACAACTCATAACGCGATTCACAAATGAGCAGAGGGGGAAATGATGGTTTGGGAACACCAGGTTTCAACTAGCAAGAACAAGGACCTTCAATAAGTAGTGGCATGGCGTGGCTACCATGTACAATCACCAACCAAAGTAGGCAGATGTCACTGACCATGACCAAAGAATGTCACTATGTGTGGTCAACTTTGACAACTCACAACATGAGTCACAAATGGTCAGAGGGGGAAACAATGGTTTCTGAATACTAGTTATCGAGTAACAAGTACAGAGACCTTCAATATGTAGTGTTACAGTGTGGCTACCATGCACACTGACCAACCAAAGTATGCATATGCCACTGACAAGGACCAAAGAATTTCCATTCATGTGGTCAACGTTGACAACTCACAACAAGAGTCATAGATAGTCAGATGGGATAACAATGGTTTGGGAACACTAGCTATCAACTAGAAAGCACAAAGACCTTCAATACATAGTGACACGGCGTGGCAAACATGTAAAGTGACAAACCAAAGTAGGCATATGCCACTAACCATGACCAAAAGAATTTCACAGTGTGTGGTCTACGTTGAAAACTCATAACACGAGTCACAAATGGTCAGCGGGGGAAACAAAGGGTTGGGAACACTAGTAATAAACTAGCAAGTACAAAAATCTTCAACAAGTAGTGGCACGGTGTGGCTAGCATGCACGGTGACCAACCAAAGGATGCATACGCCACTGGTTATGGCCAAAGAAGTCCACTATGTGTGGTCAAGGTTTACAACCCATAACATGAGTCACAAATGGTCAGGGGGAGAGACAATGTTTTGGCAACCATATGTATCAACTAGAAAGGACAAAAGAACTTCAATACCTATTGGCACGGTGTGGCTACTATGCACACCGAACAACCAAACTAGGTATATGTCACTCACCATGACCGAAGAATTTCAATATGGGTGGGCAATGTTCACAACCCATAACACGAGTCACAAATGGTCAGAGGGGGAAACAATGGTTACGAAATATTAGTATTCAACTAGCAAGGAGAAGGACCTTCAATAACTAGTAGCACGGTATGGCCACCATGCACACTGACAAGCCAAAGTAGGCATATGTACTGCCTTTGACCAAAGAAATCCGCTGTGTGTGGTCAACGTTGAGAACTCATAATAAGAGTCACAAATGGTCAGAGGGGGAAACGATGGTTTGGGAAAACCAGGTATCAACTAGCAAGCACAAGGACCTTCAATAAGTAGTTGCACGGTGTGGCTACCATGTACAATGACCAACCAAACCAGGCATATGTCACTGACCATGACCAAAGACTGTCACTATCTATGGTCAACTTTGACCACTTATAACACGAGTCACAAATGGTCAGAGGGGGCAACAATGATTTGTGAATACTAGTTATCGACTAGCAAGTACAAAGAACTTCAATATGTAGTGGCGTAGTATGCCTACCATGCACAGTGACCAACCAAAGTATGCATATGTCTTTGACCAGGACCGAAGAATTTCACTTAATGTGGTCAACGTTGACAACTCACAACAAGAGTCACAGATAGTCAAAGAGGGTAACAATGGCTTGGGAAAACTAGCTATCAACTAGAAATCACAAAGGCTTTCAATACATAGTGACATGGCGTGGAAAGAATGTACAATGACAACCCAAAGTAGACATATACCACTTTGGGTTGGTATATGTCTACTTTGAATTTCACCATGACCAAAAGAATTTCACATTGTGTGGTCAACGTTGGAAACTCATAACACGAGATACAAATGGTCTGAGGGGGAAACAATGGATTGGGAACACTAGTTATCAACTAGTAAGAACAAAGAGCTTCAACAAGTAATAGCACGGTGTGGCTATCTTGCAAAGTGACCAACCAAAGGATGCATAGGTAACTGGCTATGACCAAAGAAGTCAACTATGTGTGGTCAACATTCACAATACATATCCCGGTTCACAAATGGTCAGGGGGAGAGACAATGGTTTGGGAACCCTATGTATTGACTAGAAAGGAAAAAGAACTTCAATAAATAGTGGCACGGTTCGGCTACTATGCACAGCGAGCAACCAAACTAGGCATATGTCACTGACCATGACCAAAGAATTTCAATATGGGTGGTCAACGTTCACAACCCATAACACGAGTCACAAATGGTCAGAGGGGGAATCAATGGTTTCGAAGATTAGTTTTCAACTAGCAAATACAACGACCTTCAGTGAGTAGTACCATGGTGTGGCTATGATGCACAATGACCGGCCAAAGTAGGCATATGTACAGCTTTTGACCAAAGAAATCCGTTGTGTGTGGTCAACGTTGACAACTCAGAATGCGAGTCCCAAATGGTCAAAGGGGGAAACGATGGTTTGGGAACACCAGGTATCAACTAGCAAGCAGAAGGAACTTCAATAAGTAGTGGCACGGTGTGGCTACCATGTACAATCACCAACCAAAGTAGGCATATGTCACTTACCATGACCAAACAAATTCACAATGTGTGGTCAACATTGACAACTCATAACAAGAGTCACAAATGGTAAGGGGGGGGGGGGAAGGGTTTGTGAATAATAGTTATCAAATAACGAGTACAAAGACCTTCAATATGTAGAGGAACACTGTGGCTACCATGCACAGTGACCAACCAAAGTATGCATATGTCACTGACCAGGACCAAAGATTTTCACTTCATGTGGTCAACGTTGACAACTCACAACATGAGTCACGGATAGTCAGAGGGGGTGACAATGGTTTGGGAACACTAGCTATCAACTAGAAAGCACAAAGACTTTCAATATGTAGTGACACGGCGTGGCAGCCATGTTTATTGAAAAGCCAAAGTAGGAATATGCCACGAACCTTGACCAAATGAATTTCACAGTGTGTGGTCAACGTTGAAAACTCATAACACAAGTCACAAATTGTCAGAGGGGGAAAAAATGGGTTGGGAACACTAGTTATCAACTAGCAAGTACAAAGACCTTCAACAAGTAGTGGCACGGTGTGGCTAGCGTGCACAGTGACCAACCAAAGGATGCATACGTCATCGACTATTACCAAAGACGTCCACTATGTGTGGTCAACATTGACAACTCATAACAAGAGTCACAAATGGCCAGAGGGATAGACAATGGTTTCGAAACCCTATTCATCGACTAGAAAGGACAGAGAACTTCAATATGTTGTGGCACGGTGTGGCTACTATGCACAACAAAGAACCAAACTAGGCACATGTCACTAACCATGACCAAAGAATTTCAATATGGGTGGTCAACATTCACAACCCATAACACAAGTCACAAATTTTCAGAGGGGCAAACAATGGTTTCCGACTATGAGTTTTCAACTAGCAAGTACAACAACCTTCAATAAGTAGTACCGCCTTGTGGCTGCCATGCACAATGACCGACCAAAGTAGGCATATGTACTGCCTTTCACCAAAGAAATCTGCTGTGTGTTGTCAGCGTTGAAAAGTCATAATGCGAGTCAAAAATGGTCAGAGAGGGAAGCAATGGTTTGGGAACACCAGGTATCAACTAGCAAGCACAAGGATTCTCAATTAGTGGTGGCACGGTGTGGCTACCATGTAGAATGACCAACCATAGTAAGCATGTCACTGACCATGACCAAAGAATGTCACTATGTGTGGTCAACTTTGACAAGTCATAACACAAGTCACAAATGGTTAGATGGGGAAACAATGATTTGTGAAAACTAGTTATCGACTAGCAAGTACAAAGACCTTCAATATCTAGTGGCACAGTGTGGCTACCATGCACAGTGACCAACCAAAGTATGCATATGTCTCTGACCATGACCAAAGAATTCCACTTCATGTGGTCAACCTTGACAACTCACAACAAGAGTCACAGATAGTCAGAGAGGGTAACAATGGCTTGGGAATACGAGCTATCAACTAGAACGCACAAAGACCTTCAATACGAAGTGACACGGCGTGGCAACCATGTTCAGTGACAAACCAAAGTACGAATATGCCACTAACTATGACCAAAACAATTTGACAGTGTGTGGTCAACGTTGAAAGTTCATAACACGAGTCAAAAATGGTCAGAGGGAGAAACAATGGGTTGGGAACACTAGTTATCATCTAGCAAGTACAAAGACCCTGAACAAGTAGTGGCACGGTGTGGCTGGCATGCACACTGACCAACCAATGGATGCATACGTCACTGACTACAACCAAAGAAGTCCGCTATGTGTGGTCAACATTGACAACTCATAACACGAGTCACAAATGCTCTGAGGGAGAGACAATGGTTTTAGAACCCTATGTATCAACTAGAAGGGACAAAGAACTTCCATACGTAGTGGCAGGCTGTGGCTTCTATGCACACCAAATCAAACTAGGCATATGTCACCGACCATGACCAAATAAACTCAACATGGGTGGTCAACTTTCACAACCCATAACACGAGTCACAAATGGACAGAGGGGGAAACAATGATTTCGGAATAACATTTTTCAACTAGCAAATACAACAACCTTCAATAAATGGTAACATGGTGTGGCTAGCATGCACAATGAACGACCAAAGTAGGCATATGTACTGCCTTTGACCAAAGAAATCCGCTGGGTGTGGTCAACGTCTACAACTCATAATGGGAGTCACAAATGGTGAGAGGGGGAAACGATGGTTTGGGAACACTGGGTATCAAATAGCAAGCACAAGGACCTTCAATAAGCAGTGGCACAGTGTGGATACCATGTACAATGACCAACCAAAGTAGACATATGTCACTGAGCATGACCAAAGAATTTCACTATGTGTGGTCAACTTTGACAACTCATAACAGGAGTCACAAATGGTCAGAGAGGGAGATAATGGTCTGCCACTACTAGTGATCGACTAGCAAGTACAAAGACCTTCAATATCTAGTGGCACAGTGTGGCTACCATGCATAGTGACCAACCAAAGTATGCATATGTCACTGACCATGACCACAGAATTTCACTTCATGTGGTCAACGTTGACAACTCACAACAAGAGTCACAGGTAATCAGAGGGGGTAACAATGGTTTGGGAACACAGTATTTCAATTACAAAGCACAAAGACCTTCAATACGCAGTGACAAGGCGTGGCAACCATGTATAGTGACAAACCAAAGTAGGCATATGCCACTAACCATGACCAAATGATTCTTACAAAATGTGGTCAATGTTGAAAACTCATAACACGAGTCACAAATGGTCAGAGGGGGAAATAATGGGTTGGGAACACTAGTTTTCAACTAGCAAGTACAAAGACCTTCAACAAGTATTGGCACAGTGTGGCTAGCCTGTAAAGTGAACAACCAGAGGATGCATACGTCACTGACTATGACCAAAGAAATCCACTATGTTTGGTCAACATTCACAACTCATAATACGCGTCACAAATGGTCAGAGGGAGAGAGAATGGTTTGGGAGCATTATGTATCGACTAGAAAGGACAAAGAACTTCAATAAGTAGTGGCACGGTGTGGCTTCTATGCACACTAAACAACCAAACTAGGCATATGTCACTGACCATGGCCATAGAATTTCCATATGGGTGGTCAACGTTTGCAACCCATTACACAAGTCACAAATAGTTAGAGGGGGAAACAAAGGTTTGAGAATATTTTTTTTCAACTAGCAAGTACAGAGACCTTCAACAAGTGGTAGCACGGTGTGGCTACCATGCATAATGACCGACCAAAGTAAGCATATGAACTGCCTTTGACCAAAGAAATCCGCTGTATGTGGTCAATGTTGACAACTCATAATGCAAGTCACAAATGGTCAGAGGGGGAAGCGATGGTTTGGGAACACCAGGTATCAACTAGCAAGCACAAGGACCTTCAACAAGTAGTGGCACAGTGTGGCTACCATGTACAATGACCAATCAAAGTAGTCATACGTCATTGACCATGACCAAAGAATGTCACTACGTGTGCTCAACTTTGACAACTCGTAACTTAAGTCACAAATGATCTGAGGAGGAAACAATGGTTTGTGAATACTAGTTATCGACTAGTAAGTACAAAGACCTTTAATATGTAGTGGCACAGTGTGGCTACCATGCACGGTGACCAACCAAAGTATGCATATGTTAGTGACCAGGACCAAATGATTCCACTTCATGTGGTCAACGTTGACAACTCACGACAAGAGTCGCTGATATTCACAGGGGGTAACAATGGTTTGGGAACACCAGCTATCAACTAGAGAGCAAAAAGACCTTCAACACGTAGTGACACGGCGTGGCAACCATGTAAAGTGACAAACCAAAGTAGTCATATGCCACTGACCATGACCAAAAGCATTTAACAGTGTGTGGTCAACGTTGAAAACTCAGAACACGAGTCAAAAATGGACAGAGGGGGAAATAATTGCTCGGGAACACTTGTTTTAACCTAGCAAGTACAAAGACCTTCAACAAGTAGTGGCACGGTGTGGCTAGCGTGCACAGTGACCAACCAAAGGATGTATTCGTCACTGACTATGACCAAATAAGTCAACTGTGTGGTCAACATCGACAACTCATAACACGAGTCACAAATGGTCAGAGGGAGAGACCATGGTTTGGGAATCCTATGTATTGACTAGAAAGGGCAAATAACTTCAATAAGTAGTTGCACGGTGTGGCTACTATGCACACCAAACAACAAAACTAGACATATGTGACTGACCATGACCAAGAATTTCAATATGGGTGGTCAACATTCACAACCTATAACACGAGTCAAAAATGGTCACTGGGGGAAAGAATGGTTTAGGAATATTAGTTTTCAAAAAGCACGTACAACGACCTTTAATAAGTAGTAGCACGGTGTGGCTACCATGCACAATGACTGGCGAAATAGGCATATGAATAGCCTTTGACCGAAGAAATCCGCTGTGTGTGGTCAACGTTGACAACTCACAACAGGAGTCACGAATGGTCAGAGGGAGAAATAATGGTTTGTGAATATAGATTATCGACTAGCAAGTACAAAGACCTTCAATACATAGTGGCACAGTGTGAATACCATGCACAGTGACCGACCAAACTATGCATATGTCACTGACCATGACCAAAGAATTTCACTTCATGTGGTCAACGTTGACAACTCACAACAAGAATCAGAGATAGTCAGAGGGGTTAACAATGGTTTGGGAACACAAGCTATCAACTAGAAAGCACAAGGACCTTCAATATGTAGTGGCACGGTGTGGCTACCATGTACAGTGACCAACCAAAGTAGGCATGTCACTGACCATGACCAAAGAATGTCACTATGTGTGGTCAACTTTGACAGCTCATAACAAGAGTCACAAATGGTCAGAGGGGGAAAAAATTGTTTGCGAATACTAGTTATCAGCTAGCCAGTACAAAGACCTTCAATATGTAGTGGCACAATGTGGCTACCATGCACAGTGACCAACCAAAGTATGCATATGTCACTGACCATGACCAAAGAATTTCACTTCATGTGGTCAACGTTGACAACTCACAATAAGAGTCACAGATATTCTGAGGGGGTAACAATGGTTTGGGAACACTAGCTATCAATTAGAAAGCACAAAGACCTTCAATACGTAGTGACACGGCGTGGAAACCATGTACAATGACATACCAAAGTAGGCATATGCCACTAACCATGACCAAAAGATTTTCACAGTGTGGTCAACGTTGAAATTTCACAACACGAGTCACAAATGGTCAACGGGGGAAACAATGGGTTGGCAACACTAGTTATCAACTAGCAAGTACAAAGACCTGCAACAAGTAGTGGTACGGTGTGGTTAGCGTGCACAGTGACCAACCAAAGGATGCATACGTCACTGACTATGACCAAGGAAGTCCACTATGTGTGGTCAACATTGTCAACTCGTAACACGAGTCACAAATGGTCAGAGGGAGCGACAATGGTTTTGGAACCCTATGTATTGACTAGAGAGGACAAAGAACTTCAATAAGTAGTTGCACGGCGTGGCTACTATGCTCACCAAACAACCAAACTAGGCATATGTCACTGACCATGACCAAAGAATTCCAATATAGGTTGTCAACGTTCACAACCCAGAATACAAGTCACAAATGGTCAGAGGGGGAAACAATGGTTTTGGAATATTAGTTTTCAACTTGCAAGTACAGCAACCTTCAATAAGTAGTAGCACGGTGTGGCTACCATGCAGAATGACCGACCAAAGTAGGCATATGTACTGCCTTTGACCAAAGAAATCCGCTGTGTATGGTCAACGTTGACAACTAAGGGTGTTCGCAAGTCCAGACTCTCGAGTCTGGACCCGGACTTGGACTTGCGAGTCCGAGTCTGGCTCCAGACTTGGACTCGTAAGTCTGGGCTTGGACTCTTGAGTCCATGGACTCGCGAGTCCAATACGTGTGGACTTGCAAGTCCACCGCTCATGGACTTGCAATTCCGAGAAATACATCTCTTTATGTCCCTTTTCCCCCTCTATTCGATTGTTAGGATCCAGGGTTTTGGAGCTGTTGCATGAATAGTTCGTTGAGTATTAGGGAAGTTTGTATTTTGTTTTGGGATATATGATAAATAAATGGGAAACATACGTGAAACCATTAATGTTGACTTGTTGTGTGTTTCACAAATACTCTTGTCGAAGCTCAAAATGTGCCTTGTTTCCACGGGTCATTTTGACCATTCCACTTCTCGAGCGGTCAAGCCGACCGATCGGAACTTCGAGTTTCGAAGTTCCGGTTGGAAATTCGGAACTCGAACTTCCGATATGTGAGCTGATCAGACTTTGGAACTCAAAGTTTTGAACGTCGTGTTTGGAACTCGAAGTTCTAAACTCGAAATTCGAAACTTCACCTTTGAGTTTCAAAGTTTCGAGCACACAAAGATCTTCCAAGTAGAGCTCCAGCTCACCAGGACGTTCCGACATGGCACCGAGCCACACCATCCGCGATATCAAATTTGCAGATGGCGTGGGCTGATGTGGAAAGGTCAGCCGGGTGGCGNCACGGAAACTGGGAATGTAGGGGAGGATGTCGGGGGGGGAGGGGGGAGGGGGTGGAGAGGGGATGTTTTGTCTGGTCGTCGTTGACGGGTGTCGAACCGGCCGCCGGGGTTCTTCCGCCCCCGGCCTCCCCCCAGACTTGCGAGTCCAAGTCGAGTCTGGAGGTCAGACTTGGACTTGCGAGTCTAGAACCCGACTCGGACTTGCGAGTCTGACTTGCGAGTCCTGGCTTTTGGTGAACACCCTTATTGACAACTCGTAACACAAATCACAAATGGTCAGAGGGGGAAACAATGGTTTGTGAATAATAGTTATTGACTAGAAGTACAAAGACCTTCAATATGCAGTGGTACAGTGTGGCTACCATGCACAGTGACCGACCAAAATATGCATATGTTGTTGACCATGACCAAAGAATTTCACTTCACGTGGTCAACGTTGACAACGCACAACAAGAGTCACAGGTGATCAGAGGGGGTAACAATGGTTTGGGAACACTAGCTATCATCTAGAAAGCACAAAGACCTTCAATACGTATTGACACAGCGTGACCCCATGTACAGTGACAAACGAGCATAGGCATATGCCAATCATCATGACCAAAAGAATTTCACAGTGCATGTTCAACGTTGAAAACTCATAACATGAGTCACAAATGGTCAGAGGGGGAAGCAATGGGTTGGAAACACTAGTTTTACACTAGCAAGTACAAAGACCTTCAACAAGTAGTGGCACGGTGTGGCTAGCGTGCACAGTGACCAAACAAAGGATGCATACATCACTGACTATGACCAAAGAAGTCCACTATGTGTGGTCAACATTGAGAACTCATAACACGAGTCACAAATGGTCAGTGGGGGAAACAGTTGGTTGTGAATACTAGCTATCGACTAGCAAGTACAAAGACCTTCAATATGTAGTGGCATAGTGTGGCTACCATGCACAGTGACCAACCAAAGATGCATGTGTGACTGACCATGACCAAAGAATTTCACTTCATGTGGTCAATGTTGACAACTCACAACAAGAGTCACAGATAATCAGAGGGGGTAACAATGGTTTGGGACCACCAGCTATCAACTAGAAAGCACAAAGACCTTCAATACCTAGTGACACAGCGTGGCAACCATGTACAGTGACAAACCAAAGTAGGCATAAGCCACTAACCATGACCAAAAGAATTTCACAGTGTGTGGTCAACATTGAAAACTCATAACACGAGTCACAAATGGTCAGAGGGGAAACAATAGGTTGGGAACACTAGTTATCAACTAGCAAGTACAAAGACCTTTAACAAGAAGTGGCACTGTGTGGCTAGCGTGCACAGCGATCAACCAAAAGATGCATACGTCACTGACTATGACCAAAGAAGTCCACTATGTGTCGCCAACATTGACAACTCATAACACAAGTGACAAATGGTCAAAGGGGGAGACAATTGTTTAGGAGCCTGGTGTATTGACTAGAAAGGATTAAAAACTTCAGTAAGTAGTAGCAGGGTGTGGCTACTATGCACACCGAACAACCAAACTAGGCATACATCACTGGCCATGACCAAAGAATTTCAGTATGGGTGGTCAATGTTCACAACCCATAACACGGGTCACAAATGGTGATAGAGGAGTACAATGGTTTCGGAATATTAGTTTACAACTAGCAAGTACAACAACCTTCAATAAGTAGTAGCACAGTGTGGCTACCATACACAATGTCCAACCAAAGTAGGCATATGTACTGCCTCTGACCAAAGAAATCCGCACTGTGTGGTCACTATTGACAACTCAAAACACGACTCACAAATGGTCGGAGGGGGAAACATTGGTTTGTAAACACTGGGAATCAACTAGCAAGCACAAGGACCTTCAATACGTAGTGGAACGGTGTGGCTACCATGTACAATGACCAACCAAAGTAGGCATATGTCACTGACCATGACCAAAGAATGTCATTATGTGAGGTCAGCTTTGACAACTCATAACACGAGTCTCAAATGGTCAGAGGGGGAAACAATGGTTTGGGAATTCTATGTATCGACTAGAATGGACAACGAAATTCAATACGTAGTGCCACGGTGTGGCTACTATGCACACCAAACAACCAAACTAGGCATATGTCACTGACCATAACCAAAGAATTCCAAAATGGGTGGTCAATGTCCACAACCCATAACACGAGTCACAAATGGTCAGAGGGGGAAACAATGGATTCGGAATATTATTTTTCAACTAGCACGTACAATGAATCCCAATAAGTAGTAGCATGGTGTGGATACCATGCACAATGACCGGCCAAAGTAGGCATATGTACTGCCTTTGACCAAAGAAATCCGCTCTGTGTGGTCAACGTTGACAACTCATAATGCAAATCACAAATGGTCAGAGGGGGAAACAATGGTTTGGGAACACCAGGTATCAACTAAGAAGCACAGGGACCTTTAATAAGTAGTGGCACGGTGTGGCTACCATGTAGAATGACCAAGCAAAGTAGGCATATGTCATTGATCATGACCAAAAACTGTTACTATATGAGGTGAACGTTGACAACTCATAACACGAGTCACAAATGGTCAGAGAGGGAAACAATGATTTGTGAATACTAGTTATCGACTAGCCAGTACAAAGACCTTCAATATGTAGTGGCACAGTGTGGCTACCATGCACAGTGACCAACCAGAGCATGCATGTCACTGACTATGACCAAGGAATTTCACTTCATGTGGTCAACGGTGACAACTCACAACAAGAGTCAGAGATATTCAGAGGGGGTAACAATGGTTCGGGAACACTAGCTATCAACTAAAAAGCAGAAAGAGTTTCATTACCTAGTGACACGTCGTAGCAACCATGTACAGTGACAAAGCAAAGTAGGCATATGCCAGTAACCATGACCAAAAGAATATCACAGTTTGTGGTCAATGTTGAAAACTCATAACACGAGTCTCAAATGGGCGGCGGGGGAAACAATGGGTTGGGAACACTGGTTATGAACTAGCACATACAAAGACCTCTAACAAGTAGTGGCACGGTGTGGCTAGCGTGCACAGTGACCAACCAAAGGATGCATACGTCACTGACTATGACCAAAGAAGTGCACTATGTGTGGTCACAATTGACAACTCATAAAACGAGTCACAAATGGTCAGAAGGAGAGACAATGGTTTGTGAACCCTATGTATCAACTAGAAAGGACAAATAACTTCAACAAGTACAGGCACGGTGTGGCTACTATGCACACCGAACAACCAAACTAGGCATATGTCACTGACCATGACCAAAGAATTTCAATATGGGTGGTCAATGTTCACTACCCATCACACGAGTCACAAGTGGTAAGAGGGGAAAACAATGATTGGGAACACTAGTTATGAACTAGCAAGTACAGAGACCTTTAACAAGTAGTGGCACGGTGTGGCTAGCATGCACAGTGACCGACCAAAGGATGTGTACGTCACTGACTTTGACCAAAGAAGTCCACTATGTGTGGTCAACATTGACAACTCATCACACATCACAAATTATCAGAGGGAAATACAATGGTTTGGGAACCCTATGTATTGACTAGAAATGACAAAGAATTTCCATAAGTAGTGGCACGTTGTGGCTACTATGCACACTGAACAGCCAAAGTAGGCATATGTCACTGACCATGACCAAAAGAATCTCAATATGGGTGGTCAACGTTCACAAACCATAACATAAGTCACAAATGGTCAGAGGGGGAAACAATGGTTTCGGAATATAAGATTTCAACTAGCAAGTACAACGACCTTCAATAAGTAGTAGCACGGTGTGGATACCATCCACAATGACCGGCCAAAGTAGGAATATGTACTGCCTTTGACCAAAGAAATCCGTTGAGTGTGGTCAACATTGACAGCTCATAAAAGAGTCACAAATGGTCAGAGGGGGAAACGATGGTTTGGGAACACCACGTATCAACTAGCAAGCACAAGGACCTTCGATAAGTAGTGGCACGGTTTGGCTACCATGTACAATGACCAACCAAAGTAGGCATAAGTCACTGACCATGACCAAAGAGTGTCACTATGTGTGGTCAATTTTGACAGCTCACAACACGAGTCACAAATGGTCAGAGGGGGGAAAAAATGGTTTGTGAATACTAGTTATCGACTAGCAAGTACAAAGGCCTTCAAAATGAGTGGCACAGTATGGCTACCATGCACAGTGACCAACCAAAGTATGCATATGTCACTGACCATGACCGAAGAGTTCCACTTCATGTGGTCAACGTTGACAACTCACAACAAGAGTCATAGATAGTCAGAGGGGGCAACAATGGTCTGGGCACACTAGATATCAGCTAGAAAGTACAAAGACCCTCAATACATAGTGACAGGACATGGCAACCATGTAGAGTGACAAACCAAAGCAGGCATATGCCACCATCATGACCAAAATAATTTCACACTGTGTGGTCAACGTTAAACACTCATAACACGAGTCACAAATGGTCAGAGGGGGACCAATGGATTGGGAACACTAGTTATCAACTAGCAAGTACAAAGACCTTCAATAAGTAGTCGCACGGTGTGGCTAGCGTGTACAGTGACCAACCAAAGGATGCATATGTCAATGACTATGACCAAAGAAGTCCACTATGTGTGGTTAACATCAAAAACTCATACCACAAGGAACAGATGGTAAGAGGGAGAGACAATGGTTTGGGATCCTTATGTATCGACTAGAAAGGACAAAGAACTTCAGTAAGCAGTGGCACGGTTTGGCTACTATGCACACCGAACAACCAAACAAGGCATATGACACTGACCATGACCAAAGAGTTTCAATATGGGTGGTCAACGTTCACAACCCATAATACGAGCCACAAATGTTCAGAGGGGGAAACAATGATTTTGAAATATAAGTTTTCAACTAGCAAGTACAACGACCTTCAATAAGTAGTAGCACGGTGTGGCTACCATGCACAATTACCGGCCAAAACAAACATATGTACTGCCTTTGACCAAAGAAATCCGCTGTGTTTGCTCAACGTTGACAGCTCATAATGCGAGTCACAAATGGTCGGAAGGAGAAACGATGGTTTGGGAACACCAAGTATCAACTAGCAAGCACAAGGACCTTCAATAAGTAGTGCCACGGTTTGGCTACCTAGTACAATGACCAACCAAAGTAGGCATAAGTCACTGATGATGACCAAAAAATGTCACTATGTGTGGTCAACTTTGACAACTCATAACATGAGTCATAAATGGTCGGAGGGGATAACAATGGTTTGTGAATACTAGTTATTGACTAGCAAGACCAATACCATCAATATGTAGTGGCACTGTGTGGCTGCCATGCACAGTGACCAACAAAAGTATGCATATGTCACCGACGAAGACCAAAAAAATTCACTTCATGTGGTCAACCTTGACAACTCACAACAAGAGTCACAGATAGTCAGAGGGGGTAACAATGGCTTGGGTCTACTAGCTATCAACTAGAAAGCACAAAGACCTTCAATATGTAGTGATATTGCGTGGCAACCATGTACAATGACAAACCAAAGTAGGCATATGCCACTAACCATGACCAAAATAATTTCATAGTGCATGTTCAATGTTGAAAACTCATAACACGAGTCACAAATGGTCAGAGGGGGAAACCATGGGTTGGGAACACTAGTTATCAACCAGCAAGTACAAAGACCTTCAACGAATAGTGGTACGGTGTGGCTAGCGTGCATCGTGACCACCCAAAGGATGCATACGTCACTGACTATAACTAAAGAAGTCCACTATGTGTAGTCAACATTGACAACTCATAACACGAGTCACAAATGGTCAGAGGGAGGGACAATGGTTTGTGAACCCTATGTAAGGACTAGAAAGGACAAAGAGCTTCAATGAGTAGTGGCACGGTGTGGCTATTATGCACACCGAACAACCAAACTAGGCATATGTCACTGGCCATGACCAAAGAATTTCAATGTGGGTGGTCAACGTTCACAACCCATAACACGAGTCACAAATGGTCTGAGGGGGAAACAATGGTTTTGGAATACTAGTTTTCAACTAGCAAGTACAACGGCCTTCGATAAGTAGTAGCACGGCATGGATACCATGCACAATGACCGACCAAAGTAGGCATATGTACTGCCTTAGATCAAATAAATCCGTTGTGTGTGGTCAACATTGACAACTCATAATGCGAGTCACAAATGGTCAGAGGGGGAAACGACGGTTTGGGAACACCAGGTATCAACTAGCAAGCAAAAGGACCTTGAATAAGTAGTGGCACGGTGTGGCTACCATGTACAATGTCCAACCAAAGTAGGCACATGCTACTCACCATGCCCAAAGAATGTCGCTATGTGTGGTCAACTTTGACAACTCATAACACAAGTAAAAAATGGTCAGAGGGGGAAATAATGGTTTGTGAATAATAGTTATCAACTAGCAAGTACAAAGACCTTCAATATGTAGTGGCAAACTGTGGCTACCATGCACAGTGACCAACCAAAGTATGCATATGTCACTGACCATGACCAAAGAATTCCACTTGATGTGGTCAATGTTTACAACTCACAACAAGAGTCACAGATAGTCAGGGGTTGAAACAATGGTTTCAGAACACTAGGAATCAACTAGAAAGCACAAAGACCTTCAATACGTAGTGACACGGCATGGCAACTATGTACAGTGACAAACCAAAGTAGGCATATGCGACTAACCATGAAGAAAGGAATTTCACAGTGTGTGGTCAATGCTGAAAACTCTTAACATGAGTCACGAATAATCAGGGGGGGAAACAATGGGTTGGGGACACGTTTTACCAACTAGCAAGTGCAAAGATGGTCAACAAGAAGCGGCACGGTGTGGCTAACGTGCACAGTGACTAACCAAAGGATGCGTACGTCATTGGCTATGACCAAAGAATTCCACTATGTATGGTCAACATTGACAACTCATAACACGAGTCACAAATGGTCAAAAGGGGGAACAATGGTTTGAGAACCCTATGTATCAACTAGAAAGGACAAAGAACTTTAATAAGTAGAGGCACGGTGTGGCTAGTATGCACACCAAACAACCAAACTAAGCATATGTACTGACCATGACCAAAGAATGTCCCTATGTGTGGTAAACTATGACAACTCATAACACGAGTCACAAATAGTCAGAGGGGGAAACAATGGTTTTTGAATACTAGTTTTCAACTAGCAAGTACAAAGACCTTCAGTATGTAGAGGCACTGTGTGGCTACCATGCACAGTGACCAACCAAAGTATGCATATGTCACTGACCAAGACCAAAAAACTTCACTTCATGTGGTCAACGTTGACAACTCACAACAAGAGTCACAGATAGTCAGAGGGGGTAACGATAACCTGGGAACACTAGATATAAACTAGAAAGCACAAAGACCTTCAATACGTAGTGACACATCGTTGCAACCATGTAAAGTGACAAACCAAAGTAGGCATATACCACTATTCATGACCAAAACTATTTCATAGTGTGTGGTCAACGTCGAAAACTCAAAACACGAGTCACAAATGGTCAAAGGGGGAAACAATGGGTTGGCAACACTAGTTATCAACCAGCAAGAACAAAGACCTTCAATAAGTAGAGGCACAGTGTGGCTAGCGTGCATAGTGACCAAGCAAATGATGCATATGTCACTGACTATGACCAGAGAAGTCCACTATGTGTGGTCAACATTGACAATTCATAATAGGAGAAACAAAATGGTCAGAGGGAGAGACAATGGTTTGGGCACCCCATGTATCGACTAGAAAGGACAAAGAACTTCAATACGTAGTGGCACAGTGTGGCTACTATGCACACCGAACAACCAAACTAGGCATATGTCACTGACCATGACCAAAGAATTTCAATATGGGTGGTCAACATTCACAACCCACAACATGAGTCACAAGTGGTCAGAGGGGGAGTTTGGTTTTGGAATATTAGTTTTCAACTAGCAAGTACAACAGCCTTCAATAAGTAGTTACACGGTGTGGCTACCATGCACAATGACCGACCAAAGTAGGCATATGTATTGCCTTTGACCAAAAAAATCTGCTGTGTGTGGTCAACGTTGACAACTCATAATGCGAGTCACAAATGGCCAGAGGGGGAAATGATGGTTTGGGAATACCAGGTATCAACTAGGAAGCACAAGGACCTTGAATAAGTAGTGGCACGGTGTGGCTACCATGTACAATGACCAACCAAAGTAGGTATATGTCACCGACCATGACCAAAGTATGTCACGATGTGTGGTCAACTTTGACAGCTCATAAGACGAGTCACAAATGGTCAGAGGGGGAAACAATGGTTTGAGAATACTAGTTATCAACTAGCAAGTACAAAGACCATCAATATGTAGTGGCATAGTGTGGCTACCATGCACAGTGACCAACCAAAGTATTCATATGTCACTAACCATGACCAAAGAATGTCACTTCATGTGGTCAACGTTGAAAACTCACAACAAAAGTCACAGATAGTCAAAGGGGGTAACAATGGTTTTGGAACACTAGCTATCAGCTAGAAAGCGCAACGACCCACAACAGTAGTGACACGGTGTGGCAACCATGTATAGTGACAAACCAAAGAAGGCATATGCCACTCACCATGACCAAAAGAATTTCAGAGTGTGTGGTCAACGTTGAAAACTCATAACACGAGTCACAAATGGTCAAAGGGGGAAGCAATGGGTTGGGAACACTAGTTATCAACTAGCAAGTACAAAGACCTTCAACAAGTAGTGGCACCGTTTGGCTAGCGTGCAAAGTGACCAACCAAAGGATGCATGTGTCACTGACTATGACGAACGAATTCCACTATCTGTGGTCAACATTGACAACTCATTACAAGACTTACAAATGGTCAGAGGGGGAAACAATGCTTTGGGAGCCCTACGTATTGACTAGAAAGGACAAAGAACTCCAAATACTAGAGGCACCGTGTGGCTACTGTGCTCACCAAACAACCAAACTAAGCATATGTACTGACCGTGATCAAAGAATGTCACTATGTGTGGTAACCTTTGACAACTCATAACACGAGTCACAAATGGTCAGATGGGGAAACAATGGTTTGTGAAAACTAGTTATCGACTAGCAAGTACAAGGACCTTCAATATGTAGTGGCACAGTGTGGCTACCATGCACAGTGACCAACCAAAGTATGCATATGTCACTGACCATGACCAAAGAATTCCACTTCATGTGGTCAATGTTTACAACTTACAACAAGAGTCATAGATAGTCAGGGGGTGTAACAATGGTTTGGGAACACTAGCCATCAACTAGAATGCACAAAGACCTTCAATCCGCAGTGACACGGCATGGCAACCATGTACAGTGACAAACCAAAGTAGGTATATGCCACCAACCATGATTGATAGAGTTTCACAGTGTGTGGTCAACGTTGAAAACTCATAAAATGAGTCACGAATGGTCAGAGGGGGGAAACAATGGGTTGGGAACACTGTTTACCAACTAGCAAGTACAACGATTGTCCACAAGTAGTGGCACAGTATGGCTAGTATGCACAGTGACCAACCAAAGGATGCATACGTCACTGGCTATGACCAAAGAAGTCCACTATGTGTGGTTAACATTGACAAGTCATAACACGAGTCACAAATGGTCAGAGGGGAAAACAATGGTTTGGGAGCCCTATGTATCGACCATAAAGGACAAAGAACTTCAAAACGTAGAGGCACGGTGTGGCTACCATGCACACCAAACAACCAAACTAAGCATATGTACTGACCATGACCAAAGAATGTCACTATGTGTGGCAAACATTGACAACTCATAACACGAGTCACAAATGGTCAGAGGGGGAAACAATGGTTTGTGAATACTAGTTATCGACTAGCGAGTACAAAGACCTTTAATATGTAATGGCACTGTGTGGCTACCATGCACAGTGACCAACCAAAATATGCATATGTCATTGACCAAGACCAAAAACGTTCACTTCATGTGGTCAACGTTGAAAACTCACAACAAGAGTCACAGATAGTCAGAGGGGGTAACGATAACCTAGGAACATTTGATAAAAACTAGAAAGAACAAAGACCTTCAATACATAGTGACACGGCGTGGCAACCACGTTCAGTGACAAAGCAAAGTAAGCATATGCAACTAACCATGACCAAAAGAATTTCATAGTGTGTGGTCAACATTGAAAGCTCATAACACGATTCAGAAATGGTCAGAGGGGGAAATAATGGGTTGGGAACACCAGTTTTCAACCAGCAAGAACAAAGACCTTCAACAAGTAGTGGCACGGTGTGGCTAGCATGCACAGTGACCAACCAAAGGATGCATACATCACTGACTATGACCAAAGAAATCCACTATGTGTGGTCAACATTGACAACTCATAACACGAGTCACAAATGGTCAGAGGGAGAGACAATGGTTTGGGTACCCTATGTATCAACTAGAAAGGACAAAGAACTTCAAAAAAGTAGTGGCACGATGTGGCTACTATGCACACCAAACAAGCAAACTAGGCATATGTCATAGACCATGACCAACGAATTTCAATATGGGTGGTCAACGTTCACAACCCACAACATGAGTCAGAAATGGTCAGAGGGGGAAACAATTGTTTCGGAATACTAGTTTTCAACTAGCAAGTACAACGACCTTCAATAAGTAGTAGCACGGTGTGGCTACCATGCACAATGACCAACCAAAGTAGGCACATGTACTGCCTTTGACCAAAGAAATCCGCTGTGTGTGGTCAACCTTGACAACTCATAATGCAAGTCACGAATGGCTCGAGGGGGAAACGATGGTTTGGGATAACCAGGTGTCAACTAGGAAGCACAAGGACCTTCAATAAGTAATGGCACGGTGTGGCTACCATGTACAATGACCAACCAAAGTAGGTATATGTCACTGACCATGACCAAAGTATGTCACGATGTGTGGTCAACTTTGACAACTCATAACACGACTCACAAATGGTCAGAGGGGGAAACAATGGATTGGGAACACTAGTTATCAACTAGCAAGTACAAAGACCTTCAACAAGTAGAATCACGGTGTGGCTATTGTGCACAGTAACCAACCAAAGGATGCATACGTCACTGGCTATGACCAAAGAAGTCAACTATGTGTGGTCAACATTCACAACTCATAAAACGATTAAAAAATGGTCAGAGGGAGAGACAATGGTTTGGGAACCCTATGTATCGACTAGAAAGGACACAGAACTTCAATAAGTAGTTGCACGGTGTGGCTACTATGCACACCAAACAACCAAAATAGGTATATTTCACTGACCACGACAAAAGAATTTCAATATGGGTGGTCATCGTTCACAACCCATAACACAAGTCACAAATGGTCAGAGGGGGGGACAATGGTTTCGGAGTATTAGTTTTCAACTAGCACATACAACGACCTTCAGTAAGTAGTACCACGGTGTGGCTACAATGCACAATGACCGGCCAAAGTAGGCATATGTACAGGCTTTGACCAAAGAAATCTGTGATGTGGTGGTCAACATTGACAACTCATAATGTGAGTCACAAATGGTCAGAGGGGGAAACGATGGTTTGGGAACAATAGGTATCAACTAACAAGCACAAGGACCTTCAATAAGTAGTGGCACGGTGTGGCTACCATGTACAATGACCAACCAAAGTAGGCATATGTCACTGACCATGACCAAAGAATTTCACTATGTGTGGTCAACGTTAACAACTCATAACACGAATCACAAATGGTCAGAGGAGAAAAAATGATTTGTGAATACTGGTTATTGAATAACGAGTACAACGACGTACAACATGTAGAGGAACTGTGTGGCTACCATGCACAGTGACCAACCAAAGTATACATATGTCACTGACCAGGACCAAAGAATTTCACTTCATGTGGTCAACGTTGACAACTCACAACAAGAGTCACGGATAGTCAGAGGGGGTGACAACGGTTTGGGAACACTAGCTATCAACTAGAAAGCACAAAGACCTTCAATACGTAGTGACACGGTGTGGCAACCATGTACAGTGACAAACCAAAGTAGGCATATGCCACTAACCATGACCAAAAGAATTTCATAGTGCATGTTCAATGTTGAAAACTCATAACACGAGTCACAAATGGTCAGAGGGGGAAACCATGGGTTGGGAACACTAGTTATCAACCAGAAAGTACAAAGACCTTCAACAAGTAGTGGCACGGTGTGGCTTGCATGCGCAGTGACCAACCAAACGATGCATAGGTCACTGACCATGACCAAAGAATTCCACTATGTGTGGTCAACATTGACAACTCATAACACAAGTCACAAATGGTCAGAGGGAGAGACAATGGTTTGGGAACCCTATGTATTGTCTAGAAAGGACAAAGAACTTCAATAAGTAGTGGCACGGTGTGACTACTATGCACACCGAACAATAAAACTAGGCATATGTCACTGACCATGCCCAAAGATTTTCAATATGGGTGGTCAACATTCACAACCCATAACACGGTTCACAAATGGTCAGAGGGGGAAAACATTATTTCGGATTATTAGTTTTCAACTAGCAAGTACAATGACCTTCAATAAGTAGTAGCATGGTGTGGCTACCATGCACAATGACTAGCCAAAGTAGGCATATGTACTGCCTTTGACCAAAGAAATCCGACCTGTGTGGTCAACGTTGACAACTCATAGTGTGAGTCACAAATGGTCAGAGGGGGAAACGATGGTTTGGGAACACCATATATCAACTAGCAGGCACAAGGACCTTCAATAAGTAGTGGCAAGGTGTGGCAATCATGTACAATGACCAACCAAAGTAGGCATATGTCACTGACCATGACCAGAGAATGTCACTATGAGTGGTCAACTTTGACAACTCATAACACGAGTCACAAATGGTCAGAGGGGGAAACAATGGTTTGTGAATACCAGTTATTGACTAGCAAGTACAAATACCTTCAATATGCAGTCGCATAGTGTTGCTACCATGCACAGAGACCAGCAAAAGCATGACTATGTGACTGACCAGGACCAAAGAGTTTCACTTCATGTGGTCAACGTTGACAACTCACAACAAGAGTCACAGATAGTTAGAGGGGGTAACAATGGTTTGGGAACACTAGCTATCAACTAGAAAGCACAAAGACCTTTAATACATAGTGACACAATGTGGCAACCTGTACAGTGACAAACCAAAGTAGGCATTTGCCACTAACCATGACCAAAAGAATTTCAGTGTGTGGTCAAAGTTGAAAAATCATAACACGAGTCACAGATGGTCAGAGGGGGAAACAATGGGTTCGGCATTCATGTTATCAACTAGCAAGTACAAAGACCTTCAACTGGTAGTGGCCGGGTGTGGCTAGCGTGCACGGTGACCAACCAAAGGATGCATACATCACTAACTATGACCAAAGAAGTCCACTATGTATTGTCACCAATGGCAACTCATAACACAAGTCACAAATGGTCAGAAGGAGAGACAATGGTTTGGGAACCCTATGTATCAACTAGAAAGGACAAAGAACTTCAATAAGTAGTTGCACGATGTGGCTACTATGCACGCCAAACTATCAAAGTAGACATATGTCACTGACCTTGACCAAAGAATTGCAATATAGGTGGTCAATGATCACAACCTATAACACGAGTAGCAAATGGTCACAGGGAGAAAGAATGGTTTCAGAATATTAGTTTTCAACTAGCACGTGCAATGACCTTCAATAAGTAGTAGCACGGTGTGGCTACCATGCCCAATGACCGGCCAGAGTAGGCATATGAATAGCCTTTGACCAAAGAAATCCGCTGTGTGTAGTCAACGTTGACAACTCATAGCACGAGTCACAAAAGGTTAGAGGGGGAAATAATGGTTTGTGAATACTAGTTATCGACTAGCAAGTACAAAGACCTTCAGTATATAGTGCCACAGTGTGGCTTACATGCACATATGACCAACCAAAATATGCATATGTCACTGACCATGACCAAAAAATCTCACTTCATGTGGTCAACGTTGACTACTCACAAGAGTCACAGATAGTCTTAGGGGTTAACAATGGTTTGGGAACACTAGCTATCAACTAGAAAGCACAATAACCTGAACTACGTAGTGACTCGGCGTGGCAACCATGTACAGTGACAAACCAAAGAAGGCATATGCCATTAACCATGACCAAAAGTATCACAGTGTGTGTTCAACGTTGAAAACTCATAACACGAGTCATTAATGGTCAGAGGAGGAAACAAAGGGTTGGGAACACTAGCTATCAAGTAGCAAGTACAAAGAAATTCAACAAGTAGTGGCATGGTGTGGCTAATGTGCACAGTGACCAACCAGAGGATGCATACGTCACTGACTATTACCAAAGAAGTCCATTATGTGTGGTCAACATTGATAACTCATAACACGAGTCACAAGTGGTCAGAGGAAGAGACAATGGTTTGGGAACCCTCTGTATGGACTACAAAGTAGGAAGTTCTTGACACACAACTTCAATAAGTAGTGGCACGGTGTGGCTATTATGAACACCGAACAACCAAACTAGGCATATGTCACTGACCATGACCAAAGAATTTCAATATGGGTGGTCAACGTTCACAACCCATAACACAAGTCACAAATGGTGAGAGGGGGAAACAATGGTTTTGGAATATTAGTTTTCAACTAGCAAGTACAACGACCTTCAATAAGATGTACCACGGTGTGGCTACCATGCACAATGATGAGCCAAAACAGGCATATGTAGTGCCTTTGACCAAAGAAATGCGCTGTGTGTGGTCAATGTTGACAACTCATAATAAGAGTCACAAATGGTCAGAGGGGGAAACAATGGTTTGGGAACACCATGCATTAACTAACAAGCACAAGGACCTTCAATAAGTAGTGGCACGGTGTGGCTACCATGTACAGTGACCAACCAAAGTAACCATGTCACTGACCATGATCAAAGAATGTCACTATGTGTGGTCAACTTTGACAAATCATAACACGAGTCAAAAATGGTCAGAGGGGGGAACAATGGGTTGTGAATACTAGTTATCAACTAGCAAGTACAAATACCTTCAATATGTAGTGGCACAGTGTGGCTACCATGCACAGTAACCAACCAAAGTATGCATATGTCACTGACCATGACCAAAGAATTTCACTTCATGTGGTCAACGATGACTACTCACAACAAGAGTCACAGATAGTCTGAGGGGGTAACAATGGTTTGGGAACACTAGTTATCAATTACAAAGCACAAAGACCTTCAACACGTAGTGACACGGCGTGGCCACCATGTACAGTGACATACCAAAGTAGGCATATGCCACTAACCATGACCAAAAGAATTTCACAGTGTGGTCAATGTTGAAAACTCATGACACGAGTCACAAATGGTCAAACCGGGAAACAATGGTTGGGAACACTAGTTATCAACTAGAAAGTACAAAGACCTGCAACAAGTAGTGGCACGGTGTGGCTAGCGTGCACAGTGACCAACCAAAGGATGCATACATCACTGACTATGACCAAAGAAGTCCACTATGTGTGGTCACCATTGGCAACTCATAACACGAGTCACAAATGGTCAGAGGGAGAGACAATGGTTTAGGAGCCCTGTGTATTGACAAGACAGGTTGAATAACTTTAGTAAGTAGTGGCACGGTGTGGCTACTATGCACACCGAACTACCAAACTAGGCAGGTAGCACTGGCCATGACCAAAGAATTTCAATATGGGTGGTCAATGTTCACAACCCATAACGCGGGTCACAAATGGTGATAGGGGGGAACAAAGGTTTCGGAATATTAGTTTTCAACTAGCAAGTACAACGACCTTTGATAAGTAGTACTATGGTGTGGCTACCATGCACAATGACCAGCCAAAGAAGGCATATGTGCTGCCTTTGACCAAATAAATCCGCTGTGTGTGGTATACGTTGACAACTCATTATGCAAGTCACAAATGGTCAGAGGGGGATACGATGGTTTGGGAACACCAGTTATCAACTAGCTAGTACAAGGACCTTCAAAACGTAGTGGCACAGTGTGGTTACCATGTACAATGACCAACCAAAGTAGGCATATGTCACTAACCATGACCAACGAATTTCACTATGTGTGGTCAACTTTGACAACTCATAACACGAGTCACAAATGGTCAGGGGGGGGGGAAACAATGGGTTCTAAATACTAGTTATCGACTAGCAAGTACAAAGACCTTCAACATGTAGTGGCACAGTGTGGCTACCATGCACAGTGACCAACCAAAGATGCATGAATCACCATGACCAAAGAATTTCACTTCATGTGGTCAATGTTGCCAACTCACAACAATAGTAACAGATTATCTGAGGGGGTAACAATGGTTTGGGAACACTATCTATCAACTAGAAAGCACAAAGACGTCCAATACCTAGTGACACGGCATGAAAACCATGTACAGTGACAAACCAAAGTAGGCATATGCCACTAACCATGACCAAAATGATTTCACAGTGTGTGGTCAACTTTGAGAACTCATAACACGAGTCACAAATAGTCAGAGGCGGACACAATGGGTTGGGAACACTAGTTATCAACTAGAAAGTACAAAGACCTTCAACAAGAAGTGGTACAGTGTGGCTAGCGTGCACAATGACCAACCAAAGGATGCATACGTCACTGAATATGACCAAAGAAGTCCACTATGTGTGGCCAACATTGACAACTTATAACACAAGTCACAAATGGTGAGAGGGAAAGACAATGGTTTAGGAACCCTGTGTATTGACTAGAAAGGATAAATAACTTCGGTAAGTAGTGGCATAGTGTGGCTACTATGCACACCGAACAACCACACTAGGCATTTATCACTAGCCATGACCAAAGAATTTCAATATGGGTGGTCAATGTTCACAACCCATAACACGGATCACAAATGGTAATAGGGGGGAACAAAGGTTTTGGAATATTAGTTTTCAACTAGCAAGTACAACGACCTTCAATAAGTAGTAGCACAGTGTGGCTACCATGCACAATGATCGACCAAAGTAGGCATATGTACTACCTCTGACCAAAGAAATCCGCTGTGTGTGGTGAATGTTGACAACTCATAATACAAGTCACAAATGGTCAGACGGGGAAACGATGGTTTGGGAACACCAGGTATAAACTAGCAAGCACAAGGATCTTCAATTAGTAGTGGCACGGTGTGGCTACCATGTACAATGACCAACCAAAGTAGGCATATGTCACTGACCATGACCAAAGATGTCATTATGTGTGGTCAACTTTGACAACTCATAACACGAGTCACAAATGGTTAGAGGGGGAAACAATGGTTTGGGAAATCTATGTATTGACTAGAAAGGACAAAGAACTTCAATAAGTAGTGGCACGGTGTGGCTACTATGGACACCAAACAACCAAACTAGGCATATGTCACTGACCATGAACAAAGAATTTCAATATGGGTGGTCAATGTTCACAACCCATAACACGAGTCACAAATGGTAAGAGGGGGAAATGATGGTTTTGGATCATTACTTTTCAACTAGCACATAAAATGACCTCCAATAAGTAGTAGCACGGCATGGCTACCATGCACAATGACCGGCCAAAGTAGGCATATGTACTGCCTTTGACCAAAGAAATCTGCTGTGTGTGGTCAACGTTGACAACTCATAATGCAAATCACAAATGGTGAGAGGGGGAAACGATGGTTTGGGAACACCAGGTATCAACTAGCAAGCACAAGGACCTTCAATAAGTAGTGGCACGGTGTGGCTGCCATGTACAATGACCAACCAAAGTAGGCATATGTCACTGACCATGACCAAAGAATGTCACTTTGTGTGGTCAACTTTGACAACTCATAACACGAGTCACAAATGGTCAACGTGGGAAACAATGATTTGTGAATACTAGTTATCGACTAGCAAGTACAAAGACCTTCAATATGTAGTGGCACAATGTGGCTACCATGCACATTGACCATTCAAAGTATGCATATGTCACTGACCATGACCAAAGAATTTCACTTCATGTGGTCAACGTTGACAACTCGCAACAACGGTCACCGATATTTAGAAGGGGTGACAATGGTTCGGGAACACTAGCTATCAGCTATAAAGCAGAAAGACTTTCAATACCTAGTGACACGTTGTGGCAACCATGTACAGTGACAAAGTAAAGTAGGCATATGGCACTAACCATGACCAAAGGAATTTCACAGTGTGTGGTCAATGTTGAAAACTCATAACACGAGTCACAAATGGTCGGCAGGGGAAACAATGGGTTGCAAACACTAGTTATCAACTAGCACATACAAAGACCTTCAACAAGTAGTTGCACGGTGTGGCTAGATTGCACAGTGACCAACCAAAGGATGCATACGTCACTGACTATGACCAAAGAAGTCCGCTATGTGTGATCAACATTGACAGCTCATAAATCGAGTCACAAATGGTCAGAGGTAGAGACAATGGTTTGGGAACCCTATGTATCAACTAGAAAGGACAAAGAACTTCAACAATTAGTGGCTGGCTACTATGCACACCGAACAACCAAACTAGGCATATGTCATTGACCATGACCAAAGAATTTCAATATGGGTGGTCAACGTTCACAACCCATAACACGAGTCACAAGTGGTAAGGGGGGAAAACAATGGTTGGGAACACTAGTTATGAACTAGCAAGTATAATGACCTTTAACAAGTAGTGGCACAGTGTGGCTAGCGTGCAGAGTGACCAACCAAAGGATGTATACGTCACTGACTTTGACCAAAGAATTCCACTACGTGTGGTCAACATTGACAACTCATAACATGTCACAAATGGTCAGAGGGAAAGACAATGGTTTGCGAACCCTCTGTATTGACTAGAATGGACAAAGAACTTCAATAATTAGTGGCACGGTGTTGCTACTATGCACACCGAACATCCAAACTAGGCATATGTCACTAACCATGACCAAATAATTTCAATATGGGTGGTCAACGTTCACAACCCATAACACCAGTCACAAATGTTCAGAGGGGGAAACAATGGTTTCGGAATATTTGTTTTCAACTAGCAAGTCCAACGACTTTCAATAAGTAGTAGCACGGTGTGGCTACCATGCACAATGACCGGCCAAAGTAGGCATATGTACTGCCCTTAGCCAAAGAAACCCGCTGTGTGTGGTCAACGTTGACAGCTCATAACACAAGTCACAAATGGTCAGAGGGGGAAACGATGGTTTGGGAATACCAGATATCAACTAGCAAGCAAGAGGACCTTGAATAAGTAGTGGCACGGTTTGGCTACCATGTATAATGACCAACCAAAGTAGGCATAAGTCACTGACCATGACCAAAGAATGTCACTACGTGTGGTCAACTTTCACAACTCATAACACGAGTCACAAATGGTCAGAGGGGGGAAACAATGGTTTGTGAATACTAGTTATCGACCAGCAAGTACAAAGGCCTTCAAAATGTAGTGGCACGGTGTGGCTACCATGCACAGTGACCAACCAAAGTATACATATGTCACTGACCATGACGGAAGAATTCTACTTCATGTGGTCAACGTTGACAACTCACAACAAGAGTCACAGATAGTCAGAGGGGGCAACAATGGTTTGGGAACACTAGCTATCAACTAGAAAGTACAAAGACCTTCAATACATAGTGACACGACGTGGCAACCATGTAGAGTGACAAACCAAAGTAGGCATATGCCACTAACCATGACGAAAATAGTTTCACAGTGTGTGGTCAACGTTAAAAGCTCATAACACGAGTCACAAATGGTCAGAGGGAGAACAATGGCTTGGGAACACTAGTTATCAACTATCAAGTACAAAGACCTTCAGCAAGTGGTGGCACGGTGTGGCTAAGCCTGTAAGGCAAAACCATGGGCTCGCGATCTGGACTCGCGAGTCCAAACCCTTGTCAGGGCTGGCGAGTTGAGTTTTTGGTGTGTGGCTTGGCTCGAGCTCGCGAGTTCCGAAGGGGTGGGGGGCAGCAGAAAAACCGGCATCCGTGATAGTTCAACCTCCGGCAAGCACATTACGGTGGTCCTCCACCCCCCCCCCCCCCCCCCCCCCCCCCCCCCCTGACCCCCCTCCCCGGCCATGCATGACTGCCCGCGGGCAGCATTTCGTGGGGATTCTGCCCTTGAAACCATTGCGTCAACATGCCTAAGGCCTGCGAAACTTTGTTACGCTCGACACTTTTGTGTCGAGCATGACTTTGTGTCACGCTGTGACACTTAGTCACAGCAGCTTACGTCCTCTTCTGCCCTCTCACAATGGCCTCCAAACCACCACCACCGATGGGGAAGCAGCAGCAAAGCCCGGCCGCTATCCAATATGCGTCCACGTCAAAGCCCATTGTGCAGGGTGTGCTGAACACAAATGACGGTTTGCGGGTGGACAAGTGCAAACAGAGACCGTCAGTTGTGTGGTCTGCCTTCAACTACGTGGTCATCCAGGGTGAGCCCCGAGCATGGTGCACCCTCTGTCCCAAAGCCCGCGTCAGTCTGAAAGGTTTGTTTGCGGTCACTGACGGTCAAACCTCCTCCATGTGGAGACACCTCCGTCGGAACCACAACGGACATGGAAAGAACTGAAAAGTCTAGAAGTGCAGCAGAACCTGATACACGCAAAGATTGCAGCAGCTGAAACTGTGCTCGTGGTGGACGGCACCAACGCCACACTTGCTCGCGGTGTTGCCGGCGTCGGAATCGCTTTCAACAAGAAGTACTTTCAGAGTTGCATCTGGAAGCACGTCGTAAAAAAAAAAACCCAGAGTTTCCTCAGCATTGAGTGTGCATGGCTACGGCAGGCGTTCTTGCACTGCAATCCTTTCGCGGTGCTGCCTTGCCAAATCACGCTGACCCGCTTAATCAAGAACGGAGCAGCGGCTTTCAAGAAGCGGCTGCAGCAAATGTTCATTGAAGTGTAGTCCGGTGTGTCCTTCACGTGTGATGGCTGGCAGTCTGATGCCAACCAAAAATACCTGGGGATTACATGTCACTGGATTGCTATGTGGCAGTTGCAGTCTGTGGCGCTTGGGTTCCCAACTTGCTCTGATGATGTAACTGCTTCAAACATCTTTGACCTCTTCTCCTTTGCTGTAAAGGACTGGGGGCTCTGGGAAAAAGTGTACAGCCTGACAGTGGACAACGAGACAACAAACGACAGCCTCGTGGACAACTTCTTGGTTCTACAGAATGACAACTTCAAAAAGGAGGGCCACATTAGGTGCATAGGTCATGTCCTCAATCTGGCTGTCAAAGACCTGATCGGCGTGGAGGCGGTGGAAGAGCACTTGCAAACCGCGCGGCTGATTGTGAACTTTGTGAGCCGCTCTGCTAAGCGTGAGATGAGCCTGCTGACTGCGTGTAGTGCCCGTGGTGTGCAGCACCTTTCCCTCCACATTGACACGCCTACCAGGTGGAACTCCACCTTGGACATGTGCGGACGTGTGGTGCGTATCAAAGACGTTCTTGATGACTGGCTGCAGGCCAAGGAACCCACCCTAAAGTCCAGTGGCCAAGGATGGGAGCTCCTCGGCCTTGTGATTGCCATTTTGAAGCCCTTCAAAGGGTTCACCGAGGACATTTCTGGCTCCCAGTATCCCACACTCTCTCTAGTGCTGCCTTTTTTCAGCCAGATCTTGCAGAAACTTCACCAGTGGCGAGTGAAGGCAGCAAGAGCAGAGAAGAAGCAGGCTGCAAAGAGGCAGCCGCTGGATGCCACTGAGAACCTGTTGTTGGTTCTGCAACCCGGGTTCAACGCCGCTGTGGAGAAGCTATGTGCCTGATTTTGCAGCAGCATCGCTTGGTTAGCTTCCATACAGTTTTCTTACAAACTAACCTACTTCTTTCTTGTGTCGTACAGGTTGAGAAGTATGTGAAGAAGTGTACGATTCGGCATGTGGTGACAACGGCAGTGGACCCCCGATTCAGGTAAATAACACACTGCTTCACTCGACTTGTTGCTTATGTTTGAGTTGGATTGTGCACTTTTTTTAGCAGGTTCCGTTTCTGGCCGGTGCACAAGTCGCTCGGTATCAAGACGGCGGTCAAACTGGAGCTCAAGGTGGTTGAACACCTTCGACCATACTTTGCCAAGGTGCAGGCCAAGCGCCAGGCAGAGAAGGTGGCTGCAGCAGCAACCGTGGCTGAAGCAGCAGCAGCAGCAGCAGCAGCATCTTCTGCTGCCGGAGTGGACGAGGATGAGATGGTTGACTCCAGTGGGGCTCCAGCTCTAACACCAAGCCAGTCACAGCCACAGCAGAAAGAAAAGGAACAGCAGCTGTCGGGGCCAGCAGCAGCAGCAAAGCGCGGCCATCCCAGTGCCAAGAAAAAGGCCTCCATAGTGGAGGCGGCCTTGGCCGACACCATGGATGACCTATTCCCGGATAAGGAGCCCAAGGAGGTGCAGGTGCCACCGGACTCACTGGAGGAGGAAGTCGACAAGTACAAGAAAAATGCACGGGGTGGCAGGTGCTGCAATGTCCTTCACTTCTACAGGGACAACGCTACGAAATATCCTACATTTACCCTGTTGGCTCTTGACGTGCTGGCGGTACCAGCCACCAGCACACCATCAGAGCGCATGTTCAGCCTGGGAGGGCAGGTGGTGAAGGACTTCCGGCACTCCCTCTCCCAGCTGACTGTCCAGGACTTGCTTTGTTTAAAAACCTGGATAGGTGACCCAGCCCTCCGTGATTTCCCTGTCCACCCATCCGGCAGAATTGCCGAAGAGCTGGAGGTGGTGGAGAACCGTGAGAGGGCACTCAGGAGAGCAGCTAGAAAGGCTGCAAAAGGGGATGGTGGTCTGGTGCTCTCAGATGATGAGGCAGAGGTAGTAGGGAGGGGACAGGAGGATGGAGAGGAGAACTCAAAGGATGATGGCTCTGAGGCTACTGAAGAGGCTGATGAGGCTGAGGCAGAGGAAGCGTATGGTGGGGCGGAGGATGATGAAGATGTAGTTGAGGTAACTTAGGTTTTCTCAATGTGATTGTCTTCCCTCAATTTAATAAACTTGCAATTTCCATTCCCATCCACTTTCAATCCATTCACAATATCCATAGGTTGTGTTAACATAGTTTAAAAGTGTGAATTGAAGAGTTCGAGTTGATGGATGCTCAAAACTATTTGCATTCAAAAGTAAGTAAACTCTATAATGTGGACTTGTGCAACTTTAGGGCTGCAGTGTACAATATGGAACAGTGTGTAGTGTGAAACGTGCAGTGGTGAAGTGTGCAGTAGTGAAGTCTGCAGTGGTGAAGTGTGCAGTGGTGAAGTGTGCAGTAGTGAAGTGTGAAGTGGTGAAGTGTGCAGTAGCGAAGTGTGCAGTAGTGAAGTGTGCAGTAGTGAAGTATGCAGTGGTGAAGTGTGCAGTGGTGAAATTTGCAGTGGTGAAGTGTGCAGTAGACAAATGTGCAATGGAAAAGTGTGCAGTGGGGAAGTGTACACTGGTGATGTGTAGTAGTGAAGTGTCTTACGGTGAAGTGCGCAATGGTAAAGCCTGCAGTGGTGCAGTGGTGTAGAATATGTGAAACTCTGTTCATGCACAAGTATACTAAGACTCGCGATCATTGTGACACAAACTCGTCGAGACACTGACACGAACTCGCAATCTACAAGATGTCAACTCGTGATCTCTCATGACAGTGACTCGTGAGTCCGAAAACTCACAAGTTTATGTTTTGGCTCACGAGCCCGAGCCTGTCCATTGGCTTGACTCGGAAGCCAAGCCTTCCTGTCAAACTCGCGAGTAACGGCTCGCAAACAGGATTACTAGCATGCACAGTGACCAACCAAAGGATGCATACAACAATGACTATGACCAAAGAAGTCCACTATGTGTGGTCAACGTTAACAACTCATACAACGAGTCACATATGGTCAGAGGGAGAAACAATGGTTTGGGATCCATATGTATCGACTAGAAAGGACAAAGAACTTCAATAAGTAATGGCACGGTGTGGCTACTATGCACACCAAACAACCAAACAAGGCATATGTGACTGACCATGACCAAAGAATTTCAATATGGGTGGTCAACATTCACAACCCATACACGAGTCACAAATGGTCAGAGGGGGAAACAATGGTTTCAGAATATTAGTTTTCAACTATCAAGTACAATGACCTTCAATAAGTAGTAGCATGGTGTGGCTACCATGCACAATGACCAACCAACGTAGGCATATGTACTGCCTCTAACCAAAGAAATCTGCTGTGTGTGGTCAGCGTTGATAACTCATAATGCAAGTCAAAAATGGTCAGAGGGGGGAACGATGATTTGGGAAAACCAGGTATCAATAAGGGTGTTCGCGAGTCTGGAACCTCAATTCTGAGTCTGGAACCTGACTTGCGAATCCAAGTCCAGTGCCAGACTCAGATTTGCGAGTCTGAGATTCGGACTCGCGAGTCCCAGACTTGCAAGTCTAGTCTCCTGGATTTGCGAGTCTAGTGAGCAAGAATTGAAAGTCTGGTGCATCATCTAAGAAAAAAGGGTTATAATCAATGTGTTTTTGAAAGTTGTGACTCTAAATTCATGTGAACTCAACATGTAACTAATAGAGAAGGAATTTTACCCATAATTGTATTCATGTAATCTACAATGATCCCCACTTTTTTATCGTTGTCTCGTGGTAGGAGGTCAAGGTGAGATTTGCGAGTCCAGGTCGGTTCTGCACCCTGGATTTGGACTTGCGAGTCTGGGTCCGGACTCGGATTTGCGAGTCCGACTTGCTAGTCCCGGATTTTGGCTTACGGCCTTAGGTATCAACTAGCAAGCACAAGGACCTTCAAAAGTACTGTGTGGCTACCATGCACAGTGACCAACAAAAGTATGCATATGTCACGGACGAAGACCAAAAAAGTTCACTTCATGTGGACAACGTTGACAACACACAACAAGAGTCACAGATAGTCAGAGGGGGTAACAATGGCTTGGGAAAACTAGCTATCAACTAGAAAGCACAAAGACCTTCAATATGTAGAGACACGGCGTGGCAACCATGTACAGTGACAAACCAAAGTAGGCATATGCCACTAACCATGACCAAAAGAATTTCACAGTGTGTGGTCAATGATGAAAACTCATAACACGAGTCACAAATGGTCAGACGGGGAACCAATGGGTTGGGAACACTAGTTATCAACCAGAAAGTACAAAGACCTTCAACAAGTAGTGGTACGGTGTGGCTAGCGTGCACAGTGACCAACCAAAGGATGCATACGTCACTGACTATGACCAGAGAAGTCCATTATGTGTAGTCAACATTAACAACTCATAACACGATCCACAAATGGTCAGAGGGATAGACAATGGTCTCTGAACCCTATGCATCGACTAGAAAGGACAAAGAGCTTCAATAAGTAGTGGCACAGTGTGGCAACTATACACACCAAACAACCAAACTAGACATATGTCACTGACCATGACTAAAGAATTTCAATGTGGGTGGTCAACCTTCACAGCTTACAAAACGAGTCACAAATGGTCTAAGGGGGAAAAAATGGTTTTGGAACTTTAATTTTTAACTAGCAAGTACAACGACCTTCAATAAGTATTGGCAGGACATGGCTACCATGCACAATGACCGACCAAAGTAGGCATATGTACTGCCTTTGACCAAAGAAATCCGCTGTGTGTGATCAACGTTGACAACTCAAAATGCGAGCCACAAATGGACAGAGGGGAAACGATGGTTTGAGAACACCAGGAATCAACTAGAAAGCAGAAGGACCTTGAATAAGTAGTGGCATGGTGTGGCTAACATGTACAATGACCAACCAAAGTAGGCATATGTGACTGACCATGACCAAAGAATCTCGCTATGTGTGGTCAACTCTGACAACTCATAACACGAGTCACAAATGGTTAGAGGGGGAAACAATGGTTTGTGAATATTAGTTCTCGACTAGCAAGTACAAAGACCTCCAATATCTAGTGGCATAGTGTGGCTACCATGCACAGTGACCAACCAAAGTATGCATATGTCACTAACCATGACCAAAGAATGTCACTTCATGTGGTCAACGTTGACAACTCACAACAAAAGTCATAGATAGTCAGGGGGGGGTAACAATGGTTTTTGAACACTAGCTATCAACTACAAAGGGCAAAGACCCACAATACGTAGTGACACGGCGTGGCAACCATGTACAGTGACAAACCAAAGTAGGCATTTGCCACTAACCATGACCAAAACAATTTCACAGTGTGTGGTCAACACTGAAAACTCATAACACGAGTCACAAATGGTCAAAGGGGGAAACAATGGGTTGGGAACACTACTTATCAACTAGCAAGTACAAAGACCTTCAACAAGTAGTGGCAGGGTGTGGCTAGCGTGTACAGTGACAAACCAAAGGATGCATACGTCACCTATGACGAAAGAAGTCCACTATGTGTGGTCAACATTCACAACTCATAACAAGATTCACAAATGATCAGAGGGAGAGACAATGGTTTGGGAACCCTATGTACTGACTAAAATGGACAAAGAACTTCAATACATTGTGGCACGGTGTGGCTACTATGCACACCGAACAACCAAACCAGGCATATGTCACTGACCATGACCAAAGAATTTCAATATGGGTGGTCAATGTTCACAACCCATAACACGAGTCACAAATGGTCAGAGGGGGAGACAATGATTTCAAATTAGTTTTCAACTAGCACGTAGAATGACCTTTGATAAGTAGTACCACAGTGTGGCTACCATGCACAAGGACTGACCAAAGTAGGCATATGTACTGCCTCTGACCAAAGAAATCTGCTGTGTGTGGTCAACGTTGACAACTCATAATGCGAGTCACAAATGGTCACAGGGGGAAATGATGCTTTGGGAACACCAGGTATCAACTAGCACGAACAAGGACCTTCAATAAGTAGTGGCACGGTGTGGCTACCATGTACTATCACCAACCAAAGTAGGCATATGTCACGGACCATATCCAAGGAATGTCACTATGTGTGGTCAACATTGACAACTCACAACACGAGTCACAAATGGTCAGAGGGGGAAACAATGGTTTGTGAATACTAGTGATCGACTAACAAGTACAGAGACCTTCAATATGTAGTGGCACAGTGTGGTTACCATGCACAGTGACCAACCAAAGTATGCATATGTCGCTGACCAGGACCAAAGAATTTCACTTCATGTGGTCAATTTTGACAACTCACAACAAGATTTATAGATAGTTAGAGGGGATAACAATGGTTTGGGAACACTAGCTATCAACTAGAAAGCACAGAGACCTTCAATACGTAGTGACACGGCGTGGCAACCATGTACAGTGACAAACCAAAGTAGGCATATGCCACTAACCATGACCAAAATAATATCAGAGTGCATGGTCAACATTGAAAAATCATAACACGAGTCACAAATGGTCAGCGGGAGAAAACAATGGATTGGGAACACTAGTAATCAACTAGCAAGTACAAAAACCTTCAACAAGTACTGGCACGATGTGGCTAGCATGCATAGTGACCAACCAAATGATGCATACGCTACTGGCTATGACCAAAGAAGTCCACGATTTGTGGTAAACGTTGACAACCCATAACATGAGTCACAAATGGTCAGAAGGAGAGACAGTGGTTTGAAACCCTATGTATCAACTAAAAGGGATAAAGAACTTCAATACGTAGTTTCAGGGTGTGGCTTCTATGCACACCAAACAACCAAGCTAGGCATATGTCACCGACAATGACCAAAGAATTTCAATATGGGTAGTCAACTTTCACAACCCATAACACGAGTCATAAATGGTCAGAGGGGAAAACAATGGTTTGGGAATAATAGTTTTCAACTAGCAAGTACAACGACTTTCAATAAATAGTAGCACTCTGTGGCTACCATGCACAATGACCAACCAAAGTAGGCATATGTACTGCCTTTGACCAAAGAAATCTGCTGTGTGTGGTCAACGTTGACAACTCATAATGGGAGTCAAAAATGGTGAGAGGGGGCAACGATGGTTTGGGATCACCGGGTATCAACTAGCAAGCACAAGGACCTTCAATAAGCAGTGGCACTGTGTTGATACCATGTACAATGACCAACGAAAGTAGGCATATGTCACTGAGCATGACCAAAGAATGTCACTATGTGTGGTCAACTTTGACAACTCATAACACGAGTTACAAATGGTCACAGGGAGAAAAAATGGTTTGTGAATACTAGTTATAGACAATCAAGTACGAAGACCTTCAATATGCAGTGGCACAATGTGGCTACCACGCACAATGACGAACCAAAGAATGCATATGTCACTGACCAGGACCAAAGAATTTCACTTCATGTGGTCAACGCTGACAACTCACAACAAGAGTCATAGATAGACAGAAGGGGTAGCAATGGTTTGGGAACACTAGCTATCAACTAGAAAACACAAAGACCTTCAATACATAGTGACACGGTGTGGCAACCATGTACAGTGACAAACCAAAGTAGGCATATGCCACTAACCATGACCAAAAGAATCTCACTGTATGGTCAACGTTGAAAACTCATAACATGAGTCACATATAGTCAGAGGGGGGGAACATTGGGTTGGGAACACTAGTTATCAACTAGCAAGTACAAAGAGCTTCAAGAGGTAGTGGCAGGGTGTGGCTAGCGTGCACAATGACCAACCAAACGATGCATACGTCACTGACTATGACCAAAGACGTCCACTCTGTGTGGTCACAATTGGCAACTCAAAACACAACTCACAAATGGTCAGAGGGAGAGACAATGGTTTGGGAACCCTATGTATCGACTAAAAAGGACAAAAAACTTCAACAACTAGTGGCACAGTGTGGCTTCTATGCACACCAAACAACCAAACTAGGCATATGTCACTGACCATGACCAAAGAATTCCAATATGGGTGGTCAACGTTCACAACCCATAACACGAGTCATAAATGGTCAGAGCAGGAAAAAATGGTTTCAGAATATTTGTTTTCAAATAGCAAGTACAACAACCTTCAATGAGTGGTAGCACAGTGTGGCTACCATGTATATGCACAGTGACCGACCAAAGGAGGCATATGTACTGCCTATGACCAAAGAAATCCGCTGTATGTGGTCAACGTTGACAACTCATAATGCGAGTCACAAATGGTCAGATAGGGAAGCGATGGTTTGGGAACACCAGGTATCAACTAGCCATCACAAGGACCTTCCATACATAGTGGCACGGTGTGGCTACCATGTACAATGACCAATCAAAGTAGGCATATGTAACTGACCATGACCAAAGAATGTCGCTATATGTGGTCAACGTTGACAACTCATAACACGGGTCACAAATGGTCAGAGGGGGAACAATGGGTTGTGAATACTAGTTATCGACTAATGAGTACAAAGACCTTCAATATGTAGTCGCACAGTGTGGCTACCATGCACAGTGACCAACCAAAGTATGCATATGTCACTAACCAGGACCAAAGAATTTCACTTCATGTGGTCAACGTTGACAACTCACAACAAGAGTCACGGATAGTCAGAGGGGGTGACAATTGTTTGAAAACACTATCTATCAACTAGAAAGCACAAATACCTTCAATACGCAGTGAAACGGCGTGGAAACCATGTTCAGTGACAAACCAAAGTAGGAATATGCCACTCACCATGACCAAAGCAATTTCACAGTGTGTGGACAATGTTGAAAACTCGTAGCACGAGTCACAAATGATCAGAGGGGGAAACAATGGGTTGGAAACACTAGTTATCAACTATCAAGTACAAAGACATTCAACAAGTAGTGGCACGGTGTGGCTAGCGTGGACAGTGACCAACCAAAGGATGCATACGTCACTGACCACGACCAAAGAAGTCCCCTATGTGTGGTCAACATTTACAACTCATAACACAAGTCACAAATGGTCAGGGGGAGAGACAATGGTTTGAGAACCCTATTTATAGACTAGAAGGGAGAAAGAACTTCAATCGGTAGTGGCAGGGTGTGGCTTCCATGCACACCAAAAAACCAAACTAGGCATGTCACCGACCACGACCTAAGAATTTCAAGATGGGTGGTCAACGTTCACAACCCATGACACGAGTCAAAAATGGTCAGAGGGGGAAACAATGGTTTCAGAATGATAGTTTTCAACAAGCAAGTACAACGACCTTCAATAAATAGTAGCATGGTGTGGCTACCATGCACAATGACTGACCAAAGTAGGCATATGTACTGCCTTTGACCAAAGAAATCCGCTGTGTGTGGTGAACGTTGACAACTCATAATGGGAGTCACAGATGGTGAGAGGGGGCAACGATGGTTTGGGAACACCGCGTATCAACTAGCAAGCACAAGGACCTTAAATAAGAAGTGGCATAGTGTGGATACCATGTACAATGACCAACCAAAGTAGGCATATGTCACTAAGCATGACCAAAGAATGTCTCTATGTGTGGTCAACTTTGACAACTCATAACACGAGTCACAAATGGTCAGAGGGGAAAATGATGGTCTGTGACTACAAGTGATCGACTAGCAAGTACAAAGACCTTCAATATCTAGTGGCACAGTGTGGCTACCATGCACAGTGACCAACCAAAGTATGCATATGTAACTTACCATGACCAAAGAATTTCACTTCATGCGGTCAATGTTGACAACTCACAATAAATATCACAGATAGGCAGAGGGGGTAGCAATGGTTTGGGAACACAAGCTTTCAATTACAAAGCACAAAGACCTTCCATACGTAGTGACAAGGCGTAGAAACCATGTACAGTGACAAACCAAAGTAGGCATATGCCACAAACCATGACCAAAGGAATTTCACAGTGTGTGGTCAACGCTGAAAACTCATAACACGAGTCACAAATGGTCAGAGGGCGAAACGATGGGTTGGGAACACTAGTTATCAACTAGCAAGTACGAAGAACTTCAACAAGTAGTGGCACGGTGTGGCTAGCCTGTACAGTGACAAACCAGAGGATGCATACGTCACTGACTCTGACCAAAGAAGTCCACTATGTGTGGTCAACATTGACAACTCATCATACGAGTCACAAATGGTCAGAGGGAGAGTCAATGGTTTAGGAGCCTTATGTATCGACTAGAAAGGAAAAAGAACTTCAATACGTAGTGGCAGGGTGTAGCTTCTATGCACACCAAACAACCAAACTAGGCATATGTCACTGACCATGACCAAAGAATTTCAATAAGGGTGGTCAACGTTCACAACCCATAACACGAGTCACAAATGGTCAGAGGGGGAAACAATGGTCTCGGAATATTAGTTTTCAACTAGCAAGTACAAGGACCTTCAATCAGTAGTAGCAAGGTGTGGCTACCATGCACAATGACCGGCCAAAGTAGGCATATGTACTCCCTTTGACCAAAGGAATCCGTTGTGTGTGGTCAACGTTGACAACTCCTAATGCGAGTCACAAATGGTCATAGGGAGAAACGATGGTTTGGGAACACCAGGTGTGAACTAGCATGCACAAGGACCTTCAATAAGTAGTGGCACAGTGTGGCTACCATGTACAATGACCAACCAAAGTAGGCATATGTCACTGACCATGACCACAGAATGTCACTATGTATGATCAACTTGGACAACTCATAACACGAGTCAAAAATGGTGAGAGGGAGAAACAATAGTTTGTGAACACTAGTTATCGACTAGCAAGTACAAAGACCTTCAATATGTAGTGGCACAGTGTGGCTACCATACACAGTGACCAACCAAAGTATGCATATGTCACTGACCATGACCAAAGGATTCCACGTCATGTTGTCAATGTTGACAACTCACAAAAAGAGTCACAGATAGTGAGAGGGAGTAACAATTGTTTGGAAATACTAGCTATCAACTAGAAAGTACAAAGACCTTCAATACGTAGTGACACGGCGTGGCAACCATGAACAGTGACAAACCAAAGTAGGCATATGCAACTAAAAATGACCAACATAATTTCATAGTGTGTGGTCAACGTTGAATACTCATCACACGAGTCACAAATGGTCACAGGGGGAAACAATGGGTTGGGAACACTACTTATCAACTAGCAAGTACAAAGACCTTCAACAAGTAGTGGCACGGTGTGGCTAGCATGCACAGTGACCAACCGAAAGATGCATACGTCACTGACTATGACCACAGAAGTCCACTATGTGTGGTCAACATTGACAACTAAAAACACGAGTCACAAATGGTCACAGGGAGAGACAATGGTTTGCAAGCCCTATGTATCGACTACAAAGGACAAAGAACTTCATTATAGCGGCACAGTGTGGCTACTATGCACACCAAACAACCAAACTAGGCATAAGTCACTGACCATGCCCAAAGAATTTTAATATGGGTGGTCAATGTTCACAACCCATAACACGAGTCAATAGTGCTCAGAGGGAGAAACAATGGTTTCGGAATACTAGTTTTCAACTAGCAAGTACAACGACCTTCAATAAGTAGTAGCATGGTGTGGCCACCATGCACAGTGACCGGCAAAAGTATACATATGTACTGCCTTTGACCAAAGAAATCCGCTGTGTGTGATCAACGTTGACAACTCATAATGCAAGTAACAAATGGTCATATGGGGAAATGATGGTTTGGGAACATCAGGTATCAACTAGCAAGCACAAGGACCTTCAATAAGTAGTGGCACGGTGTGGCAACCATGTACAATGACACCCCAAAGTAGGCATATGTCACTGACCATGACCAGAGAATGTCACTATGTGTGGTCAACTTTGACAACTCATAACACGAGTCACAAATGGTCAGAGGGGAAAACAATGGTTTGTGAATACTAGTTAACGATTAGCAAGTACAAAAACCTTCAATATGCAGTGGCACAGTGTCGCTACCATGCATAGTGACCGACAAATGTATGCATATGTCACTGACCAGGGCCAAAGAGTTTCACTTCATGTGGTCAACGTCGACAACTCACAACAAGAGTCACAGATAGTCAGAGGGGGTAACAATGGTTTGGGAACACCAGTTATCAACAAGAAAGCACAAATACATTCAATACATAGTGACACAGTGTGGTAACCTGTACATTAACAAACCAAAGTAGGCATATGCCACTAACCATGACCAAAAGAATTTCAGTGTGTGGTCAACGTTGATAACTCATAACACAAGTCACAAATGGTGAGAGGGGGAAACAATGGATTGGGAACACTAGTCATCAACTAGCAAGTACAAAGACCTTCAACTGGTAGTAGCAGGGTGTGGCTAGCGTGCACAGTGACCAGCCAAAGGATGCATACATCACTGACTATGACCAAAGAAGTCCACTGTGTGTGGTAACCATTGGCAACTCATAACACGAGTAACAAATTATCAGAGAGAAGACAATGGTTTGGGAACCCTATGTATTGACTAGAATGGACAAAAAAATTCAATTCGTAGTGGCACGGTGTGGCTACTATGCACACCGAACAACCAAACTAGGCATATGTCACTGACCATGACCATAGAATTTCAATATGGGTGGTCAACGTTCACAACCCATAACACGAGTCACAAATAGTCAGAGGGGGAAACAATGGTTTCAGAATATTTGGTTTCAACTAGCAAGTACAGCGACCTTCAACAAGTTGTAGCACGGTGTGGCTACCATGCAAAATGACCGACCAACGTAGGCATATGTACTGCCTTTGACAAAAGAAATCTGTTGTATGTGGTCAACATTGACAACTCATAATGCGAGTAAAAAATGGTCAGAGGGGGAGACGATGGTTTGGGAACAACAGGTATCAACTAGCAAGCACAAGGACCATCAGTAAGTAGTGGCACAGTGTGGCTACCATGTACAATGACCAATCAAAGTAGGCATACGTCACTGACCATAACCAAAGAATGTCACTACGTGTGGTCAAATTTGACAACTCATAACACAAGTCACAAATGGTGAGAGGGGGAAACAATGGTTTGTGAATACTAGTTATTGACTAGTTAGTACAAAGACCTTTAATATGTAGTGGCATAGTGTGGCTACCATGCACGGTGACCAACCAAAGTAGGTATACGCCACTAACCATGACCAAAAGAATTTCACAGTGTGTGTTCAACGTTGAAAACTCATAACATGTGTCACAAATGGTCAGACGGGGAAACAAAGGGTTGAGAACACTAGCTAGAAACTAGCAAGTACAAAGACCTTCAACAAGTAGTGGCACGGTGTGGCTAATGTGCACAGTGACCAACCAAAGGATGCATACGTCACTGATTATTACCAAAGAAGCCCACTATGTGTGGTCAACATTGACAACTCATAACACGAGTCACAAATGGTCAGAGGGAAAACAATGGTTTGGGAATCCTATGTATCACCTAGAAAGGACAAAGAACTTCAATAAGTAGTGGCACGGTGTGGCTATTATGCACACCGAACTACCAAACTAGGCATATGTCACTGACCACGACCAAATAATATCAATATGGGTGGTCAACGTTCACAACCCATAACACGAGTCACAAATGGTCAGAGGGGGAAACAATGGTTTTGGAATATTAGTTTTCAACTAGCACATACAACGACCTTCAATACGACGGTGTGGCTACCATGTACAATGATCAGCCAAAGTAGGCATATGTACTGCCTTTCACCAAAGAAATGCGCTGTTTGTGGTCAACGTTGACAACACATAATACGAATCACAAATGGTCAGAGGGGGAAACAATGGTTCCAGAACACCAGGTATCAACTAGCAAGCACAAGGACCTTCAATAAGTAGTGGCACGGTGTGGCGACCATGTACAGTGACCAACCAAAGTAGGTATATGTTACTGACCATGACCAAAGAATTTCACTATGTGTGGTCAACTTTGTGAGCTCATAACACAAGTGACAAATGGTCAGAGGGGGAAACGATGGTTTGTGAATACTAGTTATTGACAAGCAAGTACAAAGACCTTCAATATGTAGTGACACAGTGTGGCTACCATGTACAGTGACCAAACAAAGTATGCAGATGTCGCTGATCATGACTTAAGAATTCCACTTCATGTGGTCAACGTTGACAACTCACAACAAGAGACACAGATAGTCAGAGGGGGTAAGCATGGTTTGGAAACACTAGCTATCTACTAGAAAGAACAAAGACCTCTACATGTACAGTGACAAACCAAAGTAGGCATAGGCCACTAACCATGACCCAAAGAATTTCACAGTGTGTGGTTAATGTTGAAAACTCATAACACGAGTCACAAATGGTCAAAGGGGGGGGGGGAACAATGGGTTGGGAACACTCGTTATCAACAAGCAAGTACAAAGACCTTCAACAAGTAATGGCAAGGTGTGGCTAGCGTGCACACTGACAAACCAAAGGATGCATACGTCACTAACTATGGCCAAAGAAGTCCACTATGTGTGGTCAATATTGACAACTCATAACACGAGTCACAAATGGTCAGAGGGAGAGACAATGCTTTGGGAACCCTATGTATTGACTAGAAGGGACAAAGAACTTTATTAAGTAGTGGCATGGTGTGGCTACTATACACGCTGAACAACCAAACTAGGAATATGTCACTGATCATGACCAAAGATTTTCAATATAGGTGGCCATCATTCACAACCCATAACAGGAGTCATAAATGGTCAGAGGGGGAACAATGGTTCCAAAAAATTTATTTTCAACTAGCAAGTACAATGAATGTCAATACATAGTATCACGGTGTGGCTACCATGCACGATGGCCGGCCAAAGAGGGCATATGTACTACCTTTGACCAAAGAAATCCGCAGTGTGTGGTCAACGTTGACAACTCATAATGCAAGTCACAAATGGTCAGACGGGGAAACAATGGTTTCGGAACACCAGGTATGAACTAGCAAGCACAAGGACCTTCAATAAATAGTGGCACAGTGTGGCTAGCATGTACAATGACCAACCAAAGTAGGCATATGTCACTGACCATGACCAAAGAATGTCACTATGTGTGGTCACGAGTCACAAATGGTCAGAGGGGGGACAATGGTTTGTGAATACTAGTCATCGACTAGCAAGTACAAAGACCTTCAATATGTAGTGGCACAGTGTGGCTACCATGCATTGTGACCAACCAATGTATGCATATGTCAGTGACCAGGACCAAAGAATTTTACTGCGTGTGATCAACGTTGACAACTCACAACAAGAGTCACAGATAGTCTGAGGATGTAACAAAGGTTTGGGAACACTAGCTGTCAACTAGAAAGCACAAAGACCTTCACTACATGGTGACAGAGCGTGGCAACCACGTACAGTGACAAACCAAAGTAGGCATATGCCACAAACCATGACCAAAAGAATTTCACAGTCTGTGGTCAACGTTGAAAACTCATAACACGAGGCACAAATGGTCAGAGGGGGGAACAATGGGTTAGGAACACTAGTTAACAACTAGCAAGTACAACGACCTTCAACAAGCAGTGGCAAGGTGTGGCTAGCGTGCACAACCAACAAAAGGATGCATACATCACTGACTATGACCAAAAAAGTCCACTAGGTGTGGTCAACATTGACAACTCACAACACGAGTCACAAATGGTCAGAGGGAGAGACAATGGTTTGAGAACCCTATGTATTGACTAGAAGGGACAAAGAACTTTATTAAGTAGTGGCATGGTGTGGCTACTATGCATGCTGAACAACCAAACTAGGCATATGTCACTGACCATGACCAAAGAATTTCAATATGGGTAGTCAACGTTCACAACCCATAACACGAGTCACAAATGGTCAGAGGGCGGAACAATGGTTTTGGAATATTAGTTTTCAACTAGCAATTACAACAACCTTAAATAAGTAGTACCACGGTGAGGCTCCCATGCATAATGACCTGCCAAAGGAGGCATATGTACTGCCTTTGACCAACGAAATCCCCTGTGTGTGGTCAACGTTGACAACTCATAATGCGAGTCACAAATGGTCAGAGGGGGAAACGATGCTTTGGGATCACCAGGTATCACCTAGCAAACACAAGGACCTTCAGTTAGTAGTGGCACGGTGTTGCTACCATGAACAGTGACCAACCAAAGTAGGCATATGTCACTGATCATGACCAAAGAATGTCACTATGTGTGGTCAACATTGACAACGCATAACACGAGTCACAGATGGTCAGAGGGGGAAACAATGGTTTGCGAATGCTAGTTGTTGACTTGCAAGTACAATGACTTTCAATATGTAGTAGCACAGTGTGGCTACCATGCATAGTGACCAACCAAAGTATGCATATGTCACTGACCTGGACCAAAGAAGTTCACTTCATGTGGTTAACGTTGAAAACTCACAACAAGAGTCACAGATAGTCAGAGGGGGTAACAATGGTTTGGGAACACTATTTATCAACTAGAAAGCACAAAGACCTTCAATACGTAGTGACAGGGCGTGGCAACCATGTACAGTGACAAACCAAAGTAGGCATATGCCACAAATCACAGTGTGTCGTCAACTTTGAAAATTCATAACAATCCTCACAAATGGTCAGAAGGGGGAAACAATGGGTTGGGAATACTACTCATCAACTAGCAAGTTCAAAGACCTTCAACAAGTAGTTGCACGTTGTGGCTAGCGTGCAAAGTGACCAACAAAAGGATGCCTACGTCACTGACAATGACCAAAGAAGTCCACTTTGTGTGGTCAACATTGAAAACTCATAACACGAGTCACAAATGGTCAGAGGGAGAGACAATGGTTTGGGAACCCTATGTATTGACTAGAAGGGACCAAGAACCTCATTAAGAAGTGGCACTGTATGGCTACTTTGCACGCTGAACAACCAAACTAGGCATATGGCAGTGACCATGACCAAATAATTTCAATATGGGTGGTCAATGTTCACAACCCATAACACGAGTCACAAATGGTCTAAGGGGGAAACAATGGTTTCAGAATATTAGTTTTCAACTCGCAAGTACAACGACCTTCGAGAACTAGTAGCACGGTATGGCTACCATGCACAATGACCGACCAAAGTCATCATATGTACTGCCTTTGACCATAGAAATCCGCTGTGTGTGGTCAACGTTGACAACTCATAATGCGAGTCACAAATGGTCAGATGGGGGAACGATGGTTTGGGAACACCTGGTATCAACTAGCAAGCACATGGACCTTCAATACATAGTGGCATGGTGTGGCTACCATGTCCAATGACCAACCAAAATAGGCATATGTCCTTGACCATGACCAAAGAATGTCACTATGTGTGGTCAACTTTGACAACTCATAACACGAGTCACAAATGGTCAAAGGGGGAAACAATGGTTTGTGAATGCTAGTTATCGACTAACAAATACAAAGACCTTCAATATGTAGTGACAGAGTGTGGCTACCATGCACAATGACAAACCAAAGTATGCATATGTCATTGACCAGGACCAAAGAATTTTGCTTCATGTGGTCAACATTGACAACTCACAACAAGAGTCACAGATAGTCGAAGGGGGTATCAATGGTCTGGGAACACTAGCTATCAACTAGAAAGCACAAAGACCTTCAATACGTAGTGACACGGCGTGGCAACCATGTACAGTAGCAAACCAAAGTAGGCATATGCCACTAACCATGACCAAACAAGTTTCACAGTGTGTGCTCGATGTTGAAAACTCATAATACGAGTCACAAATGGTCAGTGGGGGAAACAATGGGTTGGGAAAGCAAATTAGCACCTAGTAAGTACAAAGACCTTCAACAAGTAGTGGCACGGTGTGGCTATCTTGCACAGTGACCAACCAAAGGATGCATACGTAACTGACTACGACCAAAGAATGTCACTATGTGTGGTCAACATTGACAACTCATAACACGAGTCACAAATGGTCAGAGGGGGAAACAATGGTTTGTGAATACTAGTTATCGACTAGAAAGTACAAAGACCTTCAATATGTAGTGGCACAGTGTGGCTACCATGCACACTGACCAACCAATGTATGCATATGTCATTGACCAGGACCAAAGGTGTTCACTTCATGTGGTTAACGTTGACAACTCACAGCAAGAGACACAAATAGTCAGAGGGGGTAAGAGTGGTTTGGGAATACTAGCTATCAACTAGAAAGCACAAAGACCTTCAATACATAGTGACACGGTGTGGCAACCTTGTACAGTCACAAACCAAAGTAGGCATATGCCACAAACCATGACCAAAAGAATTTCACAGTGTGTGGTCAACATTGAAAACTCATAACACGAGTCACAAATGATCAAAGGGGAGAACAATGGATTGGGAATACTAGTTATCAACTAGCAAGTACAAAGAACTTCAACAAGTAGTGGCACGGTGTGGCTAGCGTGCACAAGCAACCAAAAGATGCATACGTCACTAACTATGACCAAGGAAGTCCACTACGTGTGGTCAACACTGACAACTCATAACACGAGTCACAAATGGTCAGAGGGAGAGACAATGGTTTGGGAACTCTATGTATTGACTACAAGGGACAAAGAGCTTCATTAAACAGTGGTACGGTGTGGCTACTATGCATGCTGAACAACCAAACTAGGCATATGTCACTGACCATGACAAATGAATTTTAATATGGGTGGTCAACGTTCACAACCCATAATACGAGTCACAAATGATCAGAGGGGGAAACAATGGTTTTGGAATACTAGTTTTCAACGAGCACGTACAACGACCTTCAATAAGTAATACCATAGTGTGGCTACCATGCACAATGACCGGCCAAACTAGGCATATGTTCTGCCTTTGACCAAAGAAATCCGCTGTGTGTGGTCAACGTTGTTAACTCATAATGCGAGTCACAAATAGTCAGAGGGGAAAACGATGGTTTGGGAACACCAGGAATCAACTAGCAAGCACAAGGACCTTCAGTAAGAAGTGGCACGGTGTGGCTACCATGTATAGTGACCAACCAAAGTAGGCTTATGTCACTGACCATGACCAAAGAATGTCAGTATGTGTGGTCAACATTGACAACTCATAACACGAGTCACAAATGGTCAGAGGGGGAAACAATGGTTTGTGAATACTAGTTATCGACAAGCAAGTACAAAGACCTTCAATGTGTAGTGGCACAGTGTGGCTACCATGCACGGTCACCAACGAAAACATGCATATGTTGCTGACCATGACCCAAGAATTCCACTTCATGTGGTCAACGTTGACAACTCACAAAAAGAGTCACAGATAGTCAGCGGGGATAACAATGGTTTGGGAACACTAGCTATAAATAAGGAAGCACAAAAACCTTCAATACGTAGTGACACGGCATGGAAACCATGTACAGTGACAAACCAAAGCAGGTATATGCCACTAACCATGACCAAAAGAATTTCAGAGTGTGTGGTCAACGTTGAAAACTCATGACAGGAGTCACAAATGGTCAGAAGGGGAAACAATGAGTTGGGAACACTAGTTATCAAGTAGCAAGTACAAAGAACTTCAACAAGTAGTGGTACGGTGTGACTAGCGTGCACAGTGACCAACCAAAGGATGCATACGTCACTGACTATGACCAAAGAAGTGCACTGTGTGTGGTCAATATTGACAACTCATAACACGAGTCACAAATGGTCAGAGGGAGAGACAATGGTTTGGGAACCCTATGTATTGACTAAAACAGACAAAGAACATCAATAGGTAGTGGCACGGTGTGACTACTATGCACATCGAACAACCAAAGTAGGCATATGTCACTGACCATAACCAAAGAATTTCAATATGGGTGGTCAACGTTCACAACCCATAAAACGAGTCACAAATGGTCTGTTGGGGAAACAATGGTTTCATAATAGTAGTTCTCAACAAGCAAGTACAACGAAATTTGATAAGTAGTAGCACAGTGTGGCTACCATGCACAATGACTGGCCAACGTAGGCATATGTACTGCCTTCGACCAAAGAAATCGGATGTGTGTGGTCAATGTTGACAAATCATCATGCGAGTCACCAATGGTCGGAGGGGGAAACGGTCATTTGGGAACACTACGTATCAACTACAAAGCACAATGGCCTTCAATAAGTAGTGGCACGGTGTGGCTACCATGTACAATGACCAACCAAAGTAGGCATATGTCACTGATCATGACCAAAGAATGTCCCTATGTGTGATCAACTTTGACAACTCATAACACGAGTCACAGATGGTCACAGGGGGAAACAATGGTTTGTGCATGCTACTTATTGACTAGAAAGTACAAAGGCCTTCAATATATAGTGGCACAATGTGGCTACCGTAGACAGTGACCAACCAAAATATGCATCTGTCACTGATCAGACCAAAGAATTTCACTTCATGTGGTCAACATTGACAACTCACAACAAGAGTCACAGATAGTTAGAGGGGGTAACAATGGTTTTGGAACACTAGCTATCAACTAGAAAGTACAAAGACCTTCAATACGCAGTGACACGGCGTGGCAACCATGTACAATGACAAACCAAAGTAGGCATATGCCACTACCTATGACCAAAAGAGTTTCACAGTGTGTCGTCGACGTTGAAAACTCATAACACGAGTCATAAATGGTCACAGGGGGAAACAACGGATTGGGAACAATAGTTATCAACTAGCAAGTACAAAGACCTTCAACAAGTAGTGGCACGGTGTGGCTAGCATGCACAGTGACCAACCAAAGGATGCATACATCACTGACTATGACCAAAGAAGTCCACTATGTGTGGTCAACATTGACAACCCATAACACGAGTCACAAATGGTCAGAGGGGGAGACAATCCTTTGGGAACCCTATGTATTGACTAGAAAGGACAAAGAAATTCAATAAGTAGTGGCACGGTGTGGCTACTATGCACATCAAATAACCAAACTAGGCATATGTCACTGACCATGACCAAAGATTTTGGGTGGTCAACGTTTACAACCCATAACATGAGTCACAGATGGTCCGAGGGGGTAACAATGGTTTCAGAATATTAGTCAACTTGCAAGTATAATGATCTTTGATAAGTAGTAGCACAGTGTGGCTACCATGCACAATGACCGACCAAAGTAGGCATATGTACTGCCTTTGACCAAAGAGATCCGCTGTGTGTGGTCAACGTTGACAACACATAATGCAAGTCACAAATGGTCAGAAGGGGAAACCATGGTTTGGGAACACCTGCTATCAACTAGCAAGCTCAAGGACCTTCAATATGTAGTGGCACAGTGTGGCTACCATGAACAATGACCAACCAAAGTAGGCATATGTCATTGACCATGACCAAGCAATGTCACTATGTGTGATCAACTTTGACAACTCATAACACGAGTCACAAATATTCAGAGGGGGAAACAATGATTTTTAAATGCTAGTTATTGACTAACAAGTACAAAAAGCTTCAAATTGTAGTGGCACTATGTGGCTACCATGCATAGTGACCAACCAAAGTATGCATATGTCACTGACTAGGACCAAAGAATTTCACTTTATGTGGTCAACATTGACAACTCAAAATTAGAGCCACAGATAGTCGGAGGGGGTATTAATGATCTTGAAACACTAGCTATCAAGTAGAAAGCACAAAGACCTTCAATACGTAGTTAGACGGCGTGGCAACCATGTACAGTGACAAACCAAAGTAGGCATATGCCACTAACCAAGACCAAACGAATTTCACAGTGTGTGGTCGACTTTGAAAACTCATAACACGAGTTACAAATGGTCAGAAGGGGAAACAATGGGTTGGGAACGCTAGTTATCAACTAGCAAGTAAAAATACCTTCAACAAGTAGTGGAACGGTGTGGCTTGCGTGTACAGTGACCAACCAGAGGATGCATACGTCATTGACTATGACCAAAGAAGTCCCCTATGTGTGGTCAACATTGACAACTCATAACACGAGTCACAAATGGTCAGAGGGAGAGACAATGGTTTCGGAACCCTATGTATTGACTAGAAAGGACAAAGAGCTTTAATAATTAGTGGCACGGCGTGGCTACTATGCACACGAAACAACCAAACTAGGCATATGTCACTGATCATGGGCAAAGATTTTCAATATGGGTGGTCAACGTTCACAACCCATAACACGAGTCACAAATGGTCAGAGGGGGAAACAATGGTTTCGGAATATTAATTTTCAACTAGCAAGCACAATGACATTCAATGAGTAGTAACACGGTGTGGCTAACATGCACAATGACCGGCCAAAGTAGGCATATGTACTGCCTTTGACCAAAGAAATCCGCTGTGTGTGGTCAACGTTGACAACTCATAATGGGAGTCACAAATGGTCAGAGCGGGATACGATGGTTTGGGAACACCAGGTATGAACTAGCAAGCACAAGGAACTTCACTAGTGGCACGGTGTGGCAACCATGTACAATGACCAACCAAAGTAGCCATATGTCACTGACCATGACCAAAGAATGTCAATATGTGTGGTCAACTTTGACAACTGATAACACGAGTCACAAATGGTCAGAGGGGGGAGCAATGGTTTTTGAATACTAGTTATCGACTAGCAAGTACAAAGACCTTCAATATGCAGTGGTATGGAGTGGCTACCATTCACAGTTACCAACCAAAGTATGCATATGTCACTGACTTGGACCAAAGAATTTCACTTCATATGGTCAACATTGACAACTCACAACAAGAGTCACAGATGGTTGGAGGGGGTAGCAATGGTTTGGGAGAACTAGCTATCAACTACAAAGCACAAATCCCTTCAATATGTAGTGACACTGCGTGGCAACCATGTATAGTGACAAACCAAATGAGGCATATGCTACTAACCATGACCAAAAGAATTGCACAGTGTGTGGTCGACGTTGAAAACTCATAACACAAGTCACAAAAGGTCAGAGGTGGAAACAATGGGTTGGGAACACTAGTTATGAACTAGAATGTACAAAGGCCTTCAACAAGTAGTGGCACGATGTGGCTAGTGTGCACAGTTACCAACCAAAGGATGCATACGTCACTGAATATGACCAAAGATGTCCACTATGTGTGGTCAACATTGACAACTCATAACACGAGTCACACATGGTCAGAGGGAGAGACCATCGTTTGGGAACCCTATGTATCAGCTAGAAAGGACAAAGAACTTCAATAAGTAGTGGCATGGTGTTGCTACTATGCACACCAAACAACCAAACTAGGCATATGTCACTGACCATGGCCAAAGATTTCAATATGGGTGGTCAACGTTCACAACCCATAACACGAGTCACAAATGGTCAGAGGGGGAAACAATGGTTTTGGAATGTTAGTTTTCAATTAGGAAGTACAACGACATTCAATAAGTAGTACCACGGTGTGGCTACCATGCACAACGCCCGGCCAAAGTAGGCATATGTACTGCTTTTGACCAAAGAAATCCGCTCTGTGTGGTCAACGTTGACAACTCATAATACGAGTCACAAATGGTCAGAGGGGGAAACGATGGTTTGGGAACACCATGTATCAAGTAACAAGCACAAGGACCTTCAACAAGTAGTGGCACGGTGTGGCTACCATGTGCAATGACCAGCCAAAGTAGGCATATGTCACTGACCATGACCAAAGAATGTGACTATGTGTGGTCAGCTTTGACAACTCATAACACGAGTCACTAAGTGTGCACACCGGGTACGATTCCGGGATCTCAGGTAGGATCGAGATTTTTGAATTTGAATCCAGGTCTGGCATCTATTTGCAAATTTGAATCTGGATTCGCGAATCCTTAGGATTCAAAAATCTTGGACGAATCTTCCAGACTTGCCCTGTGTTTTTGGTGTCTCCACCAATTCCGTGTCTTTTATTCTCAGCATTTTTTCTCCACCATTTCCTGTCTCACTGTAAACACATTCACATCTCTCAGTGCACCAACACATCGATGCACCACTACACCAATGATCGGCCGCACCACAACTCCTCTCCCGGAGAGGAGCTGTGGCGGAGAGGCTCTTCGCCAAGACATCCACATGATTCACAGTTATATCTTTGAATGTATTGCAACATGTTAACACAATTATATTGTTGCAAGGACAGACTATTGCACCCACACTCATTGCCACCGTCGTCCCATGTCTTTGCTACATGTGCATTTTTGGACGTATACAACACCCTGGAAATTGGTACTAGAAACATTACTGGAATTTTTTGTTGAAGCAAAATGAGCAAACTCATTTGCTACAGAATCTGACAAGATATTTGCAACAACATTTCAAACAATTTTTTAGCAGGTTTTGCAATGTCAGTTGAATCAGCAAGTAGCAATTCCGTTACGAAATGAAAACAGATGAGCAACAAAGTGGCATTCCTACCTAATGGGGAATACATCTACGATGCAACCTCCATCACATCCTGATCCTCACCATCCTCCCTTGCATCCTCCTCATCCTCATTGTCCTCCTCCTCTCCCTCGTCCTCCTCCTCCTCCTCCTCCTCCTTGTTCACGTACAAACTCAGTCCCTCCAACTCCTCACACGCCGCGCCAACCAGCCCCTCCTCACGAGCTCTCTTCCGCAGGTCGTTGATGTGCATCTCCTCCTCTTTGTACTCGAGTGCAACAATGCCATGGGGAGAGATGGGGAAGTCAAGCAGGGACCGCTGGTTGATCCAAGTCTTCATTGTGAGGAGGTTCTCCACCGTCAAGTGCGCGAGCGAGTGCCTGAAATCAGTGATCACATGCCTGCCAAGCGAAAACAAACACTCAGAAGGAGTGGAGGTCGCAGGCACCGCAAGAACATTCATTGCAGCAAGGAAGAAGGTAGGGAATTGTCTCTGAACCTTCCTGTAGTGCCGGAGTACCTTGCACTTCCCTGCTTTCCTCGGCATTTTTGCCCACAAATCCACCTCCACTTCCAGCGATGACATCTCCGTTGTCTCTGCAGGTGCCTCCGGCTCGTCAAACAGATCCCTACAGCCAGTTGCTCTCCATCGACAGGAAGCTGCAGTTCTTTTCTATGACATGCTTCCAGATGCAGCTCTCGAAATAGAGCTTGTTGAACACTGCACCAATAGCAGCCACCCCCCGACCGATCACCGAGTTCTGGGCATGAACCGCCACCACCACCGTGGCTACTGCTCCCCCCTGTTAAGCAGCTATATTTGCAACATTGGCGCTGGCAATTCTGAACTTTGAGGCTACTTCCTCCTCCTTCAGCTCCAAATACCGCGCCCGGTGCTTGAGATGCAGGTGCTTCCACATCGCTGAGGTGGCACAGTCGTTGTTGGAGAGGTCCTTGAGACACAGCGAGCACTGTGCACGATGTCCTTTTGTCGGGTGCAAAAACTTCTTGAACACCTCTGTTGTCCCTTTTTTTGCCGCGCTTGTCATTGTTCCGCGATGTCACTTCACTTCCGCGCCTTCCATGTTGTTCTCCGCACATCTCCTCCTTCCGCACACCATAAAACTTCATCCCACATTCACCCTGACACATTGGCACCTTTGATCACTCACACGTCGTCTTTCCTCCCATCACCTCACCCCTCTGACATTGCAATTCCGCGCAACTCCATCACCCCCTCCCGGAACACCCCTATTCCGCGGACTAGGCTTCCCCCTAGTGTCCCTGACATGGCAATTCCGCGGGTACACACATGGCCCACTTCTGTAGCCCCTCTTCCGTGGATTCGGCTCCCCCCTAGTGTCTCCAACATGCCCATTCCGTGGATACACACATGGCCTACTTTTGCAGCCCCTCTTCCGCGGATTTGGCCCCCTCTACACCTCTAAAACAGGCCCAATCCGCAGTCCCACCCCTTAGTCACTTTGGCAACACCCTTATTGCGGATTCCATCACTCCGCTGAAGCATAGAACATGGCAAACCCGTGGAACCAAGACAAAGACACAAAAATCACGCGGTGGAGGCCCAATACCCTTCCTTCCGCTCTCTTTAGAGTTGTCCAAGGGCCACCCATCCACTTCCGCGGTCACTTGGGTACTCTTCCGCGGTCTTCACTTGTGTCATGCCAGTCTTGTGAGTGATTCCGCAGAACACCTATTGTCATCTTTGGAGTCATCACATTCACTCGCAGATTCCATTATGACAAAGTGCTGAGAGGAGGGAGAGATTGCGGCAAGGTTGTGAGGCAATGATATTGATTCACTCATGTCAACTGAACACAATCTTTGCAAGTCCAAATGTTCACACCACACTGATGCAACTAAGCCCATTATATAGTCCGCTACACCCTTCCCCGCCGCGTCGCGGCCCCCTTGCATTCACACCCACTACCACCACTACTTTATTCCCATCCGCAAAACAAGTGCCACCATTGCTTCCTCCTTGCCCTTCCTGCCGCCTCCCGCCACTTCTTGGTCTTTGCGCCTTGTGGTTCCCGCCATTCTTAGTCCGGTTGTCTTCCCGCGTCTTGTACAATACTTCCGCACATTGTGTGACCCTTCCCTTTGTCCGCACCACTTGTGCCTCTTGGTCCGCCCTCACACGCCTCTCCTCTAAACAACAAATCCGCGGATACATATGGAGGCCTCTTTCCGCACCCCTCTTGTCCACACAAGTGACTCCAACTCCATCAGAAATGTGGCAAATCCGCAGGTCAACATCATGGCCGCTTTCCGCCTCTTCCGCGACACTGTAACTTGCCCCTCTGTTGTTACTGGCAAGGCAATTCCGCGGGTTAGGCACCCAGCACCATTCCGCTGCACTTCTTCCTCACCTTAGCCACAAAACACCCTCCTAAAGATGCCTGTTCCGCTCCTGACCATCATGGCACTTTCTCACGCCCTCCGCGCATCCAAAACTTGCTCCGGTAGCATCCCAAACAAGCCAAATCCGCGGCTGAACCTTGCACCATGTTTTGAGGCCTTTTGCGGACCCCAAAGTCACCCAAATTCCCCTCCCTAGATGCCTAATCCGCAGACACACCTCCTGCCCTCGTTTTGCCTCTTCCGCGGAACCCCTAATATGAAGCCATTGTTACTGAACAGCCAATTCCGCGGGTCTACCACCAAGCACAATTCCAGCCTTCCCCACACCCATGAACAGCCCCACACAAGCCCAGAAAGATGCCCATTCTGCCCCTCCACCATGAGGATCAACTGTGGCTCTCCCCTTTTGCCCAAAGACCACCCCTCACTTGCCTCAACTCCATCGCGGAAGTCCATGACTCGGTCTCCCTTGCGGAAGATTTGCGTGCGCGGCAAATTTCATGTAAACAACCTGCCAAAGGACACTTGGTTCCTTGCCACCCAACTTCAGCTTGTCCCCAACTTCCTCCTCCTTGTCATCCTCGTCGTCTTCTTCCTCCGCCCTAGCGGTCAAAGTTACAGCTGCATCGTCTGCCATGGTGGTTCAGTTCTAGAATGCCCTCCTGACCCTCACGAGAGTCTCGTGAGGGTCAGGACTCCGACTCAGGCGAAGTCTTGGATGTCTGCGAATAACACATCAGTGATTTGTGACTGGTGACCGATCAGTGATCAGTCGCCCGAGAGGCCGGCGAGTCGCCGGCGGCAACCGATCACTGATCGGTAGCCCGGCGTGTGCTGTCAGTGATGGCACGCGCTGCTTACGTGATTGACGGCCTGAAAATGGACTCTAGGTCCTGTTTTCCTTGATCCGCATGGGAACAGCACCTATAGTCTTGCGGTTACTTTAGAGAATACCGCCTGCAATAGAGGAAATGAACACAAAAATACAATGTGTCCACCATCCATTGTTGTTGCCCAACAAATCTGGGTCATCGATTGCTGGACACTCATCGCGTACTTTAGAACAGTGCGTATCCACGGTGTGCATTAGTCCCTCCCGTCTGTCCAAATCCATCCACAGAGAATAGACATTGTTCAGAGAAGTTGCATTGTATAAAATAGTGTTGCGCGGGCTGAGGAGCGATGCGAACCTACGGTTGGCGGGAAGCTTTCACCCGACTGTCTGTACTTCAACTGATACCTTACCACGTCATGCTGTCCGAGTATTTGTTTTGGCACTCATTTTTTGTACATTTACACGCCAAACTGGATTCCATTTGCACCTGGGTGGGAACAATCTGTCTACCCATGATGGTTCAGTTCCCGTATTGACTGCCGATATTACAGCCGGTGCGTTTGCATCAACAGCTGGTTAAGCAATGCTCCGATGGAGTGTCATCCATTACATCAAACGGCAGCCACGTATCGACCACCAATATTACAGCCGAGGCCTTGGCGTGAGATCCAGGGAACCAATACTCACGCTGCCAGATGGGCGCATGTGGTGCCATCGGAGGCATGCATGGCTCAACCGTGTCCACATGCTTGCCACGGATTGCGTGTTTTTGCCCTCCCACAGTGGGAGTCCCACGGTGGGACTTCTCGCTCTCCCATTGGTTAGAAGGATTACGGACCAATGAGCTGGAGATGAAAAAAGTGCCAGCATTTCCGCGAGGGCAACATGGAGCCAGACGTCAAGAGTACAAGGACCCTCAACAAGTAGTGGCATGGTGTGGCTAGCGTGCACAGTGACCAACCAAAGGATGCATACGTCACTGACTATGACCAAAGAAGTCCACTATGTGTGGTAAACATTGACAACTCATAAAACAAGTCACAAATGGCCAGAGGGATACAAAATGGGTTGGGAACCCTATGCATCGACTAGAACGGACAAGGAACTTCAATGAATAGAGGCACGGTGTGGCTACTATGCACACCAAACAACAAAACTAGGCATATGTCACTGACCATGACCAAAGAATTTCATGATGGGTGGTCAACATTCACAACACATAACACGAGTCACAAATGAACATAGGGGGGAACAATGGTTTCAGAATATCAGTTTTCAACTAGCACGTACAACGACCTTCCATATGTAGTAGCACAATGTCGCTACCATGTACAATGACCGACCAAAGTGAGCATATGTACTCCATTTGACCAAAGAAATCCGCTGTGTGTGGTCAACCTTGACAACTCATAATACGAGTCACAAATGGTCAGAGGGGGAAACGATGGTTTGGGACCACCAGGTATCAACTAGCAAGCACAAGGACCTTCAATAAGTAGTGGCACGGTGTGGCTACCATGTACAATGACCAACCAAAGTAGGCATATGTCATTGACCATGACGAAAGAATTTCACTATGTGTGGTCAACCTTGACAGCTCATAACACGAGTCACAAGTGGTCAGAGGGGGAAACAATGGTTTGAAAATACTAGTTATCGACTAGCAAGTACAAAGACCTTAAATATGTAGTGGCATACTCTGGCTCTCATGCACAGTGACCAACCAAAGTATGCATATGTCACTGACCATGACTAAATAATTTCACTTCATATGGTCAACGTTGAAAACTCACAACAAGAGTTACAGATAGTCAGAGGGGGCAACAATGGTTTGGAAACACTAGCTATCAACTGCAAAGCACAAAGACCTTCAATACGGAGTGACACGACGAGGCAACCATGTACACTGACAAACCAAAGTAGGCATATGCCACTAACCATGACCAAAAGTATTTCATAGTGTGTGGTCAACGTTGAAAACTCATAACACGAGTCACAAATGGTCAGAGGGGGAAACAATGTGTTGGGAACAATAGTTATCAACTAGCAAGTACAAAGACCTTCAACAAGTAGTGGCACGGTGTGGCTAGCATGCAGAGTGACCAACCAAAGGATGCATACATCATTGACTATGGCCAAAGAAGTCCACTATGTGTGTTCAACATTGACAACTCATAACACAAGTCACAAATGGTCAAAGGGAGAGACAATGGTTTGGGAACCCTATGTGTCAACTAGAAAGGACAAAGAACTTCAACAAGTAGTGGCACGTTGTGGCTACTATTCACACCGAACAACCAAACTAGGCATATGTCACTGACCACGACCAAAGAATTTCAATATGGGTGGTCAACGTTCACAACCCATAACACGAGTCACAAATTGTCAGAGGGGGAAACAATGGTTTCGGAATATTAGTTTTCAACTAGCAAGTACAACGACCTTCATTAAGTAGTAGCACGGTGTAGCTACCATGCACAATGACCGGCCAAAGTAGGCATATGTACTGCCTTTGACGAAAGAAATCCGAAGTGTGTGGTCAACATTGACAACTCATAATACGAGTCACAAATGGTCAGAGCGGGAAACGATGGTTTGGAAACACAAGGTATCAACTAGCAAGCACAAGGACCTTCAATAAGTCGTGGCACGGTGTGGCTACCATGAACAATGACCAACCAAAGTAGGCATGTCACTGACCATGACCAAAGAATCTCTCTATTTGTGGTCAACTTTGACAACTCATAACACGAGTCACAAATGGTCAGAGGGGGGAACAATGGTTTATGAACCCTAGTTATCGTCTAGCAAGTACAGAGACCTTCAATATTTAGTGGCACAGTGTGGCTACCATGCACAGTGACCAACCAAGGTATGCATATGTCACTGGCCAGGACCAAAGAATTTCACTTCATGAGGTCAACGTTGTCAACTCACAACAAGAGTCACATATAGTCATTGGGGTAAAAATGGTTTGGGAACACTAGGTATCCACTAGAAAGCACAAAGACCTTCAATACGTAGTGACACGGCGTGGCAACCATGTACAGTGACAAACCAAAGTAGGCAAATGCCACTAACCATGACCAGAGTGTGTGGTCAACGTTGAAAACTCATAACACGAGTCCCAAATGGTCAGAGGGGGAAACAATAGGTTGGGAACAATAGTTATCAACTAGCAAGTACAAAGACCTTCAACAAGCAGTGGCACGGTGTGGCTAGTGTGCACAGTGACCAACCAAAGGATGCATGCGTCACTCAATATGACCAAAGAAGTCCACTATGTTTGGTCAACATCGACAACTTATAACACGAGTCACAAATGGTCAGAGGGAGAGACAATGGTTTGGGAACCCTATGTATTGACTAGAAAGGACAAATAACTTCAATGAGTAGTGGCACGGTGTGGCAACTATGCACACCGAACAACAAAACTAGGCATATGTCACTGACCATGACCAAAGAGTTTCAATATGGGTGGTCAACATTCACAACACATAACACAAGTCACAAATAGTCAGAGGGGGAAACAATGGTTTCCAAATATTAGTTTTCAACTAGCACGTACAACGACCTTCCGTATGTAGTAGCACGGTGTGCCTACCATGCTCAATGACCGACCAAAGTGAGCATATGTATTGCATTTGACCAAAGAAATCCGCTCTGTGTGGTCAACCTTGACATTTCATCATACGAGTCACAAATGGCCAGAGGGGGAAACGATGGTTTGGGAACACCAGGTATCAACTAGTGAGCACAAGGACATTCAATAAGTAGTGGCATGGTGTGGCTACCATGTACAATGACCAGCCAAAATAGGCATATGTCACTGACCATGACCAAAGAATTTCACTATGTGTGGTCAACCTTGACAGCTCATAACACGAGTCACAAAAGGTCAGAGGGGGAAACAATGGTTTGTGAAAACTAGTTATCGACTAGCAAGTACAAAGACCTTCAATATGTAGTGGCACAGAGTGGCTACCATGCATAATGACCAGCCAAAGTATGCATATGTCACTGACCATGACCAAATAAATTCACTTCACGTAGTCAACGTTGACAACTCACAACAAGAGTCATAGATAGTGAGAGGGGGTAACAATGGTTTGGGAACTCTAGCTATCAACTACAAAGCACAAAGACCTTCCATACGTAGTGACACCGCGACGCAACCATGTACAGTGGCAAACCAAAGTAGGCATATGCCACTAACCATGACCAAACGAATTTCATAGTGTGTGGTCAACGTTGAAAACTCATAACACGAGTCACAAATGGTATGAGGGGGAAACAATGGGTTTGGAACAATAGTTATCAACTAGCAAGTACAAAGACCTTCAACACGTTGTGGCACAATGTGGCTAGCATGCACAGTGACCAACCAAAGGATGCATACGTCACTGACTATGGCCAAAGAAGTCCACTATGTGTGGTCAACATTGACAACTCATAACATGAGTCACAAATGGTCAGAGGGAGAGACAATGGTTTAGGAACCCTGTGTATTGACTAGAAAGGACAAAGAACTTCAATTAGTAGTTGCAGGGTGTGGCTACTATGCACACCGAACAACCACACTAGGTATAGGTCACTGACCATGACCAAAGAATTTCAATATGGGTGGTCAACGTTCACAACCCATAACACGAGTCAAGAATGGTCAGAGGGGTAAACAATGGTTTTGGAACAATAGTTTTCAACTAGCAAGTACAACTACCTTCAATAAGTAGTAGCATGGTGTGGCTACCATGCACAATAACCGACCAAAGTAGGCATACGTACTGCCTTTGAGCAAAGAAATCCGCTGTGTGTGGTCAACGTTGACAACTCATAATGTGAGTAACAAAGAGGCAGAGGGGGAAACAATGGTATGGGAACACAAGGTTTAAACTAGTTAGCACATGGACCTTCAATAAGTAGTGGCACGGTGTGGCTACCATGTACAATGACCAACCAAAGTAGGCATATGTCACTGACCATGACCAAAGAATGTCAATATGTGTGGTCTACTTTGAAAACTCATAACACGAGTCACAAATAGTAAGAGGGAGAAACAATGGTTTGTAAATACTACTTATCGACTAGCAAGTACACAGACCTTCAATATGTAGTGGCATAGTGTGTTTACCATGCACAGTGACCAACCAAAGCATGAATATGTCACTGACCAGGACCAAAGAATGTCACTTCATGTGGTCAATGTTGACAACTCACAACAAGTGTCACAGATAGTCAGAGGGGGTAACAATGGTGTGGAAACACTGCCTATCAACTAGAAAGCACAAAAACCTTCAATACGTAGTGACACGGCGTTGGAACCATGTACAGTCACAAAGCAAAGTAGGCATATGCCACTAACCATGACCAAAATAATTGAACAGTGGGTGGTCAACGTTAAGAACGCATAACACGAGTCACAAATGGTCAGAGGGGGGAAACAATGGATTGGGAACACTAGTGATCATCAAGCACGTACAGAGACCTTCAACAAGTAGTGGCACGGTGTGGCTAGCGTGCACAGTGACCACCCAAAGGATGCAAACGTCACTGACTATGTCAAAAGATGTCCACTATGTGTGGTCAACATTCACTACTCATAACACGAGTCACAAATGGTCGGATGGAGAGACAATGGTTTGGGAACCCTATGTATTGACTGGAAAGGACATAGAACTTTAATAATTAGTGGCATGGTGTGGCTATTATGCACACCGAACAACCAAACTAGGCATATGTCACTGACCATGACCAAAAAACTTCAATATGGATGGTCAACATTCACAACCCATAAAACGAGTCACAAATGGTCAAAGGGGAAAACAATGGTTTCGGAATGTTAGTTTTCAACTAGCACATACAACGACCTTCAATGAGTAGTACCACGGTGTGGCTACCATGCACAATGACCGGTCAAAGCAGGCATATGTACTGCCTTTGACCAAAGAAAACCGATGTGTGTGGTCAACGTTGACAACTCATAATGCGGGTCACAAATAGTCAGAGGGGGTAATCATGGTTTGGGAATACCAGGTCTCAACTAGCAAGCACAAGGACCTTCAATAAGTAGTGGCACGATGTGGCTATCATGTACAATGACCAACCAAAGTAGGCATATGTCACTGACCATGACCAAAGGATGTCACTATGTGTGGTCAACTTTGACAACTCATAACACGAGTCACAAATGGTTAGAGGGAGAAACAATGGTTTGTAAATACTGGTTATCCACTACCAAGTACAAAGACCTTCAATATATAGTGGCAAAGTGTGGCTACCATGCACAGTGACGACCCAAAGTATGCATATGTCACTGGCCAGGACCAAAGAGTTTCACTTCATGTGGCCAACATTGGCAATTCACAACAAGAGTCACAGATAGTCAGAGGGGGTAACAATGGTTTGGGAACATTAGCTATCAACTAGAAAGCACAAAGACCTTCAATACGTAGTGATACGGCATTGCAACCATGTACAGTGACAAACCAAAGTAGTCATATGCCACTGACCATGACCAAAAGAATTGCACAGTGTGTGGTCAACGTTGAAAACTCATAACACGAGTCATAAATGGTCAGAGTGGGAAACAATGGATTGGGAACACTAGTTATCAACTAGCAAGTACAAAGACCCTCAACAAGTAGTGGCACGCTGTGGCTGGCGTGCACACTGACCAACCAAATGATGCATAAGTCTTTGACTATGACAAAAGAAGTCCACTATGTGTGGTCAACATTGACAACACACAACACAAGTCACAAATCGTAAGAGGGAGAGACAATGGTTTGGGAACCCTATGTATCGACTGTAAAGGATAAAGAACTTCAATAAGTAGTGGCACGGTGTGGCTATTATGCACACTGAACAACCAAACTAGGCATATGTCATCGGCCATGACCAAAGAATTTCAATATGGGTGGTCAACGTTGACAACCCGTAACACGAGTCACAAATGGTGAGAGGGGAAAAAACAATGGTTACTGAATGTTAGTTTTCAACTAGCACATACAACAACCTTCAACAAGTAGTACCACGGTAGGGCTACCATGCACAATGACCGGCCAAAGTAGGCATATGTACTGCCTTTGACCAAGCAATCCTGATGTGTGTGGTCAACGTTGACAACTCATAATACGAGTCACAAATGGTCAGAGGGGGATACGATGGTTTGGGAACACCAGGTATCAACTAGCAAGTACAAGGACCTTCAATAAGTAGTGGCATGGTGTGGCTACCATGTACAATGACCAACCAAAGTAGGCATATGTCACTGAACATGACCAAAGAATGTCACTATGTGTGGTTAATCTTGAAAACTCATAACACGAGTCAGAGATGGTCAGAGGGGGAAACTATGGTTTGTGAATACTAGTTATCAACTAGCAAGTACAAAGACCTTCAATATGCAGTGGCACAGTGTGGCTACCATGCACATTGACCAACCAAAGTATGCATATGTCACTGACCAGGACCAAAGATGTTCACTTCATGTGGTCAACGTTGACAACTCACAACAAGTGTCACAGATAGTCAGGGGGCGTAACAATGGTTTGGGAACACTAGCTATCAACTAGAAAGCTAAAAGACCTTCAATACGTAGTGACACGGCTTGGCAACAATCTACAGTGACAAACCAAAGTAGGCATATGCCACTAACCATGACCAAAAGAATTTCACAGTGTGTGGTCAACGTTGAAAACTCATAACACGAGTCACAAATGGTCAGAGGGGGAAACGTTGGGTTGGGAACACTAGTTATCAACTAGCAAGTGTAAAGACCTTAGACAAGTAGTGGCACGGTGTGGCTAGCGTGCACAGTGACCAACCAAAGGATGCATACGTCACTGACTATGACCAAAGAAGTCCAATATATTTGGTCAACATTGACAACTCATAACACGAGTCACAAATGGTCAAAGGGAGAAAAAATTGTTTGGGAACCATATGTATGGACTAGAAAGGACAAAGAACTTCAATAAGCAGTGGCACGGTGTGGCTACTATGCACACCGACCAACCAAACTAGGCATATGTCACTGACCATGACCAAAGAATTTCAATATGGGTGGTCAACATGTGCAACCCATAATACGAGTCACAAATGGTCAGAGGGGGGAAATAATGCTTTCGGAATATTATTTTCCAACTAGCACGTGCAACTACCTTCAATAAGTAGTAGCACAGTGTGGCTACCATGCAAAATGACAGGCCAAAGTAGGCATATGTACTGCCTATGATCAAAGAAATTAGTTGTGTTTGGTCAACATTCACAACTGATAATACAAGTCACAAATGGTCAGTGGGGGAAACGATTGTTTGGGAATACCAGGTATCAACTAGGAATTACAAGGACCTTCAATAAGTTGTGGCACGGTGTGGGTACCATGTACAGTGACCAACCAAAGTAGGCATATGTCACTGATCATGACCAAGGAATGTCACTATGTGTGGTCAACGTTGACATTTCATAACACGAGTCACAAATGGTCATAGGGGTAAACAATTGTTTGTGAAGACTAGTTATAGACTAGCAAGTACAAAGACCTTCAATATGTATTGGCACAGTGTGGATACCATGCACAGTGACCAACCAAAGTATGCATATGTCACTGACCAGGACCAAATAATTTCACTTCATGTGGTCAAAGTTGAGAAGACACAACAAGAAAACGATGGTTTGGGAACACCAGGTATCAACAAGGAATGACAAGGACCTTCAATACATAGTGACAGGGCGTGGCAACCATGAAGAGTGACAAACCAAAGTAGGCATATGCCTCTAACCATGACCAAAAGAATTAACAGTGTGTGGTCAACGTTGAAAACTCATAACACAAGTCAACAATGGCCAGAGGGAGAACAATGGGTTGGGAATGCCAGTTATCAACTAGCAAGTACAAATACCTTCAACAAGCAGTGGCACGATGTAGCTAGCGTGCACAGTGACCAACCAAAGGATGCATACGTCACTGACTATGACCAAAGAAGTCCAATGTGTGTGGTCAACATTGACTACTCATAACACGAGTCACAAATGGTTAGACGGACATACAATGATTTGGGAACCCTATGTATTGACTAGAAAGGACAAGGAACTTCAGTAAGTAGTGGCACGGTGCGGCTACTATGCACACTGACCAACCAAACTAGGCATATGTCACTGACCATGAACAAAGAATTTCAATATGGGTGGTCAACGTTCACAACCCATAACACGAGTCACAAATGGTCTCAGGGGAAAACAATGGTTTCAGAATATCAGTTATCAATTAGCAAGTACAACGACCTTTGATAAGTAGTAGCACATCGTGGCTACCATGCACAATGACTGGCCAAAGTAGGCATATGAACTGCCTTTGACCAAAGAAATCTGCTGTGTGTGGTCACATTGACAACTCATAATGCAAGTCACAAACGGTGAGAGGGGCAAACGATGGTTTGGGAACACCAGGTATCAACTAGCAAGCACAAGGACCTTAAGTAAGTAGTGGCACAGTGTGGCTACCATGTACAGTGACCAACCAAAGTAGGCATATGTCACTCACCACGACCAATGAATGTCACTATGTGTGGTTAATTTTGACAACTCATAACACGAGTCACAAATGGTCAAAGGAAGAAACAATGGTTTGTGAATACATGTTATTGACTAGCAAGTACAATGACCTTCAATATGTATTGGCACAGTGCGGCTACCATGCACATTGACCAACCAAAGTATGCATATGTCGCTGACCATGACCAAAGAATTCCACTTCATGTGGTCAACGTTGACAACTCAGAACAAGATTCACAGATAGTCCGAGGGGGTAAGAATGGTTTGGGAACACTAGCTATCAACTAGAAAGCACAAAGACCTTCAATACATAGTGACACGGCTTTGCAACCATGTATCATGACAAACCAAAGTAGGCATATGCCACTAACCATGACCAAAGGAATTTCATAGTGTGTGGTCAGCGTTTAAAACTCATAACACGAGTCACAAATGGTCAGAGGGGGAAACAATGGGTTGGGAACACTAGTTATCAACTAGCAAGTACAAAGATCTTCAACAACTGGTGGCACAGTGTGGCTAGCGTGCACGGTGACCAGCAAAAGGATCCATACGTCACTGACTATGACCAAAGAAGTCCACTATGCGTGGTCAACATTCACAACTCATAACACGAGTCACAAATGGTCAGAGGGAGAGACAATGGTTTGGGAACCCTATGTATCAAATAGAAAGGACAAATAACTTCAATAAGTAGTGGCACGGTGTGGCTACTATGCACACCGAACAACCAAATTAGGCATATGTCACTAACCATGACCAAAGAATTTTAATATGGGTGGTCAACGTTCATGACCCATAACATGAGTCACAAATGGTCCTTAGGGGAAACAATGGTTTTGGAATATTAGTTTTCAATTAGCACATACAATTACCTCCAATGACTAGTATCACGGTGTGGCTACTATGCACAATGACCGGCCAAAGTAGGCATATGTAATGCCTTTGACCAAACAAATCCGCTGTGTGTGGTCAACGGTGACAACTCATAGTGCAAGTCACAAATGGTCAGAGGGGGAAACGATGGTTTGGGAACACGAGGTATCAACTAGCAAGCACAAGGACCTTCAATAGGTAGTGGCACGGTGTGGCTACCATGTACAATGACAAACCAAAGTAGGCATATTTCACTGACCACGAAAAATGAATGTCACTATGTGTGGTCAACTTTGACAACTCATAACACGAGTCACAAATGGTTAGAGGGGGAAACAATGGTTTTGGAACATTAGCTTTCAACTAGCAAGTACAACCACTTTCAATAAGTACTAGCACGGTGTGGCTACCATGCACAATGACCGGCCAAAGTAGGCATATGTACTGCCTATGATAAAACAAATCCGCTATGTGTGGTCAACGTTGAAAACTCATAATATGAGTCACAAATGGTCAGCGGGGGAAACGATGGTTTGGGAACACCAGGTATCAACTAGGAAGCACAAGGACCTTCAATAAGTAGTGGCACGGTTTGGCTACCATGTACAGTAACCAACCAAAGTAGGCATATGCCACTGATCATGACCAAAGAATGTCACTATGTGTGGTTAATCTTGACAACTCATAACACGAGTCAGAGATGGTCAAAGGGGGAAACTATGGTTTGTGAATACTAGTTATCAACTAGCAAGTACAAAGACCTTCAATATGTAGTGGCACGGTGTGGCTTCAATGCACAGTGACCAACGAAAGTATGCATATGTCACTGACCAGGACCAAAGAATTTCCCCTCATGTGGTCAACGTTGACAACACACAAAAAGAGTCACAGATAGTCAGAGGGGTAACAATGGTTTGGGAACACTAGCTATGAACTAGAGAGCACAAAGACCTTCAATACATAGTGACACGGCGTGGCAACTATGTAGAGTGACAAACCAAAGTAGGCATATGCCACCAACCACGACCAAAAGAATTTAACAATGTGTGGTCAACGTTGAAAACTCAAAACACGATGTCAGGCGGGGATTCACCGTATCTCTGCTGAGGAGAGGATGGATTCGCGGAGGGAGAATCGCCGCAACCCACAAATCCGCGGAACGTGGCGTCCGCGGTTAGAGATCCGCGGAGGAGGATTGAAGGGAAGCCGTGGAGCACTGGAGAAAGCGCAAGATATGCTGGCTCCTACAACAAGACTGTGGTAGAGTGTGGGGTGGCGCGGAAACCAGTAGCGGTGAAGGAAAAGAGGCGGGGAAAGATGCCGCCAATTGACGGTGATCTTTCTACGGCTGTTGGGGGCAATGGCTGCGGAGAAGCCAAAATGGGCAGGACAGCACGATAAGAATCCGCGATGGGAATAGAACATGAACCGAGCCGCGAATAAGTGGGAGCGACGGACGTGCAAAACACACGACAGCAGAACCACATGTCAGGAAGAAGCTTGACCAATGAGAACTCAGGGTAGGCAGTGGTAATCAAGGAGGAGGACCGGGAGGACGCACCGCGCAAAGATGAAGATTCAAGGAAGAACACGAGACCGCGAGCACCCAAGCCGCGGAGTAGAGGAAGAAGCGGTAGTAGAACAGGGAAATGTAGAAGTAGTCGGGTGTGTGTGAGATCAAGGACGAGACCCGCGGCATGAGGCATGTGCCGCTGCACGTGCCTCATGCACCTGGTCACCCACGGCCCTCACCCCCGGACCGCCCGCACCCTCCGAAGTCCACGTGGCGTGGTGTTACGTGTGGATATGTGGCCGCAAGTTCGTGGCCATCGTGGACACCGGTGCCACCCATACCACGATCGCGCTCCGGATGGTCCGCTCACTCCACATGCAGCACCTCATCCAGCCCACTCGACTCCGCTTCTCCATCTCTACCGGGGATGTCAACGCGCCGCTCAGACAGATCGCGCGCCTCCCCATGCAGGTGAGAAATGTACATGCGGCACAAACCGTTCAGGTTTGTGATGTCCGCACGTACGGCATCCTGCTCGCGGCGGACTGGCTCGCGCCGCGCCAAGTGGATACATTGCTCGGAGCAGGCATTCTCAATCTCATTTCGAATTCCGGCATTCGATCGTTCACCCCGCTCTTTACCTTGCATCGACCATCTCCCCGCACGGCTTTCCCCACCCTCGACCCAGCTCTCAGCGGCACTCGACACACTCAACAGATAACACGCAGCTGGGCTCTCGCCCGCGGAACATCCAAAATGGCACGCAATCAAGGCACGGGGTCCGCGCCTTCGTCGCGGAGGGGTGGGTCCTCCCGACGGCAGCTACGCCGCTCTGCTCTCAAGACGGGCGCGAGGCACCGCTCGACACAGACACCAACACCACCAACGGGGACAGCAGCCCTACCACGGCAGGGTCCCACGACAAGGACTGCGCCTGTGAGGACACCAGTACCACCCATGGCCGCAACAGGCGTGTCCCGACCTGGCTCGGTGACAAGAACACCGCCAACACCGGTGGCAGCCACCCTAGCAGCGGCTGCGGCCTCACTGCGGCCCAGCCCGGCCGCAGGGACGACCCTGACACCGACCACAAGACCAGCAGTGGCAATCCCACCGCGGTCCAATCCCACAGAACGAACACCAACACAGGTCACGCCACCTGCGGCCAAATCACCAGGCCCGCCGCGACAAGGCCCGGCCACAAGCACACCGACACGGATCCTCGGACAAATGGAGCCAGTGGCAGGGGCAACGTAGGCAGTGGCAAGAACAACCGCTACACCAACACCAAGCCCGCGAGATGGGGCCCGGACCCTGATTACCCCACTCCCCTCCCCGGCTACGACGGCGCCCTCTCACTCGCGGCCGACCTCGCGCGGTAGCCCAACTCGGCAACCAGCACGTCCCCTGCTGGGCACAGGAACGGTGATGGAAGGGGCAAGAACGTACCTCGAAGAAAGCTCGGGGGACAGCGGGGAGCAGCCCAAGGAAGCCCTACTACTTGAAATAGTAAGCAGCGTCATGCTCCAACTACTGACAGAGATTCTGGAAGTGATCCACGCGGAGTTCGAGGATTCACTGTTCGGCAAGATGTGGCAGGTGGTACTAAAGGGAGTAGCCACGGGGGTGCTAGCCCTTGGAGTGCACGAGAGGCAGGTGCTTCTGATGGAGACAGCAGGCGCAGAGCGCCTTGTTCTGGTATTACGGGACAGCTTGAGCTTCAAACCAGGGGTGGCCAGTGACATGACTGGCGTCGCGAATTTACTGGACACCGAGCGGGCGGAGCCATCACTGGAAGCCGCTCGAGTATGGTGGAACAGGGTGCGGAAGGACCAGCGGAGTAGTCCAGAGAGATGGTACGTGCATCTGCTCCAGGAGAGGGCCAAAGCCCTCATCCTGTACCACGTGAATGACCAGGCACCCGGATCGGCGGAGGCACCGTGGCGAAGAACCGCGGCAGACGAGTGGAGGTGGGGATATTTGCTCAACCTCGTCTATGCCAGGTAGAGCGTTCAGTATCCGCAAGAGGAGAGGTCGTGGCTTGCTGGCACCCAGGTGCCTGAGGGGCGCTCGATGGAAGCCATGGAAAAGTGTTGGACGCTGACGCTCCAGAATGTGATACGCACCAGGGTGGCGACAGCGGTTCCGGAAGCACACTGGACCGTGGTTCGAGAAAAGGGACTGAGTCTTAAGCAAGAAGAGGTGTGACACTGGGCCAAGGAGGCAGCAGAAGTATGCTGAGAAGACAAGAGTAGGAGGGATGTAGAGGTGGAGGAGGCTCGCAAATGCACCCAGCCCTCTCCTCAGTTGTAGCAGATGCAAGAACGTCTGTGGAGAGAATGGGAGGAGGAGGCAGCCGAGACAGAGCGGGCGGCCGGAGAGGCCGCGGTGATACAGGCTCGATTGGCCAAGGAGCGGGAAGCGGCGGCTAAGGCAGATACGGAAGCTGCGGAGGAACTCATAAGGGAAATCATGGGGGAGGCAGAAGCAGCGGCGGCAACGGCAAAGGCAGAGGCAGCAGCAGCAGTAGCAGCGGCAGCAGCGGCAAAGGCAGAGGCAGCCGCAGCAGCGGCAGTAGTGGCAATGGCACAAGAAGAAGAAGAAGTAGTAGCGGCAGCGGAGATGGCGACAACAGCCACGGAGGCACAGGTAGCAACAGAAACACCTGCAACCGCGGAGGCGGCCGGGGTAGGAGCAAGAAGCGCACTGGCAGAAGCAGCAAAAGAAATGACAATAGCTAGAGTCGCGGCGAGGCAGGCAGCAGCAGAAGCAGAAAAAGAAATGGGGAAGAGGTACAAAGTTCGCGCCAAGCGCCACCGCCCAAAGCCATCCGATGGCTCCCTCCGGCAGAAGGCACAACTTCAGGCCCGAGCGGCGGCACTGGTGCGGAAAGCAGCAGCAACGCTAAGCCAGGCCAGAACAACAGTGCCGTCGGACACCAGCCAAAGTGAGGAGCCGGTGCAGACTCTCCTGAAGGAAACCACTCTTGCTCCAAAAAGAAAGAGGAAGGCAGAAGAGGCAGCGGCCGTGGAGCCACGGAGAGAGAAACAACCTCGTGCACATGAAGGCCCCAGCCCCAGTGTAACTCCGGAACAGTTAGCGCAAGCCCAGCGGGAGGCCGCACAGGCAGCTGAGCTCCTGATGGCAGTCTTCCACAGAGTCCAGATGCCAACGAAGATGGTGTCGGCATCATTGCGGCCTTTCTTGGGTGAAGCCGCTACAGCAGCCACACGCAAGGGGACAGAAGAGAGGGGACACGCGGAGAAAGAGGCGGCAGTGATGGTGGCTTTCAAAATCACTGAGTCGCCGAGAAGTTCGGAAGAGGAACAGCCCATCACACGCAGCCACAGGTTACTACGGGCTCCGGGAACCACTCCGCACAGAAAAGAGGAAGTGATTAAGCTGCACCGCGCTGCTGGACGTGGCAGACAACCAAGCGGCCCCGCTGAGAGTAGGTTGCGAGATCAGTGGGATGAAGGCAAACTTCGAGCGGTTGGCATCCTTTGGCTGTTCCCCGCACCTGATTCCTGGGACAGGGAACCACCGGTCTATGATGAAGAAAACAGCAAAAAGTTCGAGGCGATGAAAGCGGAGCAGGATGAAAGGCGAGCGCGTGGATTGTCGGTACGTATGCCGGAGACGAAGCGAAAGCCGGGGGAAGCGGTGATAGAGAAAGCAGGAAGGAAGGGGCCCATGGAGACGCAATACTGGCGGATATGGCAGACCGCCCACATCCTTCTCCGCGCAAGCAGCAAGGAGCAGCAGAAAGGAGAGGCGCAGAAGGTGTATGCGGACCTGGAAGCACGGCTGGGCTTGGAATTCGACTGGAGGAAAAAGGATGATCTAGCCCGTCTGTGCGAGCAGTATGCATGGGAGGACGGCCGTCTTTGGAGACTGACTCCGCGTGTCTTGTGGGTACTACCACCCACACTACACAGGGTAGTTGTGGAGGCCTACCACCGCCAGCACCACACTGGTGCGTAGGCGCTAAAGGATTGCCTGACACCCATCATTCACGTACCAAATCTGGCGGCCCTCATTAAGGAGATCGTGCAGCACTGCGCCCCCTGCGAACGAGTGCAAAAAACCACGCCGCGGGACCAACCGCTGTTCCAGCCTTCTCCTATCGGCGAACCGCTGGAGAAGACTATCATCGACTTCCACGGCACCCGCGCGCACCGCAACCAAGGGAATCGGTACTGGATTGTAGCGGTGGACCACTTCACGAAGTACCTCTTGGTCCGCGCAATGCCCAACAAAAGCTCAGCCACCGCGGCCAGGTTCATCCGCGAGGAAGTCTTTTACCGTTTTGGTCGGTGCAGCGTGGTACACAGCGACAATGGCACAGAGTTCATGGGGGCCTTCAGGGAGGAGCTGGAGGAGTGGGGGGTCCGCCACGTATACTCCGGGCGGTACAGACCAGAGTCCCAGGGGCAAGTGGAGCGGGTGCATGAAATACTGGAGAGAGCAGTGGCCACTGCGGAGGGCAACAGCTGGGGAGAGAATCTGAGGAAGACGGCGCACTTCATCAACACAACACCCAGCCGAGCTACCTCCTTCTCACCCCACATGCTACTCTTCAGACAACCACCGCGGGCGGCGATGGGTATGCCCCAGAAGCCGCTGAGGCTACCACTTGCTCCGGAGGAGGAAGCGAAACTCTCGGAGGAAGTGAAGGACAAGGAGGTCGCGGAATGGTTCCGCAAGCGTTGTGAGCGGACAAAGGCCATGCGGGCGGAGGCACGGTTGAGGGGTTCGGTCGCTGCCTGGCACGGATGTGACGCGGCAAACCGATGGCTAAACCATGGGCCCATCAAGGAGGGCCACTTGGTATATCTCTGCCCCTTCCCCAGTGCGGGGCGAGAGGCAGGGGAGCCGCAGGAGGTGTACCGCGTGGCTAGCGTTGAGGCGGGGCAAGTGTAGCTGGAAGGACCGGAAGGGTTCAGCGACCGCAGTTACCTGGCCACGGAATTTGTGTTGCTACCACCAGCATGGAAAATGCACATCCCCGGGACGGGAAGTCGCCTGCCGCCTCTGGGACACCGGAAGGGCTCGAGGGGATGGAGAGCGGAGGAGGTGTTGGACGTCTGCGAGAGGCAGGTGTCGCAGCAAGAGCAAGAATGGAGCCAGGAACCAGAGGAGGTTGAGGAGGAGGAGTCCGATGTCCGCAAACTCGCCGCGGAGAAAGTGAGGAAGGAACAACGGCGCAAGCCGCTGCGGCGGGAGCAAAAGCAGGAGCAGCAGGAGGAAAGTCGGCAAGAGCAGAAAGAGCGGCAGGACCGGAGAAAGGAGGCTGAAGGTAGGCTTGGGCAACAGCCCGAGCAAACCTCAGCGGAAGCAGCTCAACAGCAACCCCAGAAAGCACCACCGTAGACGAGAGTGCCAATGAGCCCTAAGGCCCTGGCTGACTACACTGGCCCGTGTGTGTGGTGTGGAGAAAATCTCCCTACTGAACCACTCCTGAAGGTGGTATGCCGGGTGTGCGGGAATCCAGCACATCAGAATGCCGGCGGAGCCTCCAAGACTTGCATCGGACGAAATCGCACCTACCTGCGGTGTCTGAAGGAAGCTACAAAACAGGAGGCCATGAAGCAAAAGGACGAGGAAGAGGGAGCAGGACCCAGCGCTGGGGGAGTACCACCCCGCAAGAGGTGGGATCCAAAAGAGGAGGAGGAGGAGGAAGAGCAGGAAGAAGGGCCCTCGGAGCGAAGGAGAGGTCCGTGCTTAGTCTCCGGAGCCACGATGAGACAGTGGCAGGCGGATGGACGGGTCGAGGTAGAAGAAAGAAGGAGGAAGGAACTAAAAGAAAAGAAATGCGCTCAATGCGGTCTGTGGTGGGGAGTGGTAGTGCAGGACTGTGGCGGATGCCTCCGCAAGATCTGCACTGGCTGCCTGGCACCACCTCGTGATGGGTGCGGAGGGCAAAGTGGGGCTGCGGTGTGCAAAAGGTGCAGGGAGGAAGTCGAGAAGCAACGAGGCATTCGCAGGGCACCGCGAATGACTGAGGAAGAAGAAGAGGAAGAGTCGGAGGAAGAGGAAGAACCGGAAATGGAAGGGAACCAATCCGCGGCATGTCCCACATGCCTAAAAATGGTGCAGGTTGGGGAAACGTGTGCTGTCTGCACGAGATCCGCGCACCGCGAATGCCTGGTGGCGGGCAATTCTGCCTGGAAGGGCCAATGTTACCAATGCGTGGCAATGAGCTCCTTGAGACAGACTGCTACCTCAGCTTCATCGCGGAGACCCGAGAACCTGCTTGCGCAGCCTGTCATGAGGGGATGGCGGAGTTTGGCAAGGGATGTGGCATGTGCCTGAAGATGTGCCACCAGAAATGCGGCAAAAGGGGCAAGGAAGGAGTGTGAACATGCCACCAGTGCTTGGCTGAGCCCAGAAAAGCGAATTGGGGTGCGGGAAACTCTTGGCTGCATTGCTCCGGAGACAAATGCATGGGGATTGTCACAGGGACAACATGTCACTGTGAGCACTGCGGAGGATGTGTCCATGCGCAGTGTGCCACAGAGGTGGGAAGGAATGAGGAGGGGCAGATGGTGTACCGCTGCACCAGTTGCAGGACGTATGAACGGATTTCGCATTCCGCCACCTGCAAAAGGAGACTGGGTGCGGAGGACATCACTGCAGGAGCCAGGTGCAAAGGATGCCAGCTGTATGTACATCAAGAGTGCTCCGCAAGATATCAACGGGAAGGCGGAAAAGTGGAGACGTACTGCCGCCCTTGCCAACGACGGCAACGGCTGGATTCCCAAGGAAAGTTCACACGCCTGCTGTACTAAGGAGACTCTGGGACAGAGTCTTGAAAAAGGGGGGGGTTGGGGGCATCAGTGTCAGGCGGGGATTCACTGCATCTCCGCTGAGGAGAGGATAGATTCGTGGAGGGAAAATCGCTGCAACCCACAAATCCGCGGAACGTGGCATCCGCGGTTAGAGATCCGCGGAGGAGGATTGAAGGGAAGCCGCAGAGCACTGGAGAACGTGCAAGATATGCTGGCTCCCACAACAAGACTGTGGTAGAGCGTGGGGTGGCGCAGAAACCAGTAGCGGTGAAGGAAAAGAGGCGGGGAAAGATGCCGCCAATTGACGGTGATCTTTCTACGGCTGTTGGGGGCAATGGCTGCGGGGAAGCCAAAATGGGCGGGACAGCAGGATAAGAATCCGCGATGGGAATAGAACATGAACCGAGCCGCGAAGAAGTGGGAGCGCCGGACGTGCAAAACACACGACGGCAAAACCAGATGTCAAGAAGAAGCTTGACCAATGAGAACTCAAGGTAGGCAGTGGTAATCAAGGAGGAGGACCGGGAGGACGCACCGCGCGAAGACGAAGATTCAAGGAAGAACACGAGACCGCGAGCACCCAAGTCGCGGAGTAGAGGAAGAAGTGGTAGTAGAACAGGGAAATGTAGAAGTAGTCGGGTGTGTGTGAGATCAAGGACGAGACCCGCGGTGCGTGTTACGCACCGCGCGGAGTCCAACATAGGGGAAGAGTGTGGTAGGAGGAGTTTTAGAGAGCTAGATTTGGCAGATATAAGGTAGTAGTGTAGCGGAGGAACTAGTGTGACAAAAAAGATGCCTACCCTTTGTCTGATCTTGTGCAATTTGAGTTAATGTAAGCCTACTTCCCACTTGTAAGCCTGAGAGTCCTGACTTGTTCAGAATCAGATTGCCACATCTTGTCTTATCTATCCGCGTAAGTGATAGTCTGATTCTCACTCCCGCTCGGCCCTTCCAAGATCCGCAGCCGTTAAAGGAGCTATTGGGTTGCTCTCCGCAGAGGCCTTCCGCGAAGGACAAAATACTTCCCCTTCGAGTGTGTGTGGGGCGAACTGCTCGACCCGCTCCCAGTCCTGGGTCCAACAAGGACTCCGCTGAGAACCTTCACCATCTGGGAACGCAAATTGGGTGAGGGGTGCGGCCGGCGACTCCGCGTCCTTGCGCACAGCCACGGAACGAGGTTCCGCGGGCGTAGGAGTTAGGGGTCACAACATGGCGGACTCTTGTGCCGGCAAGGAGCGATCCGCGGAGCACTACCCACGAGCGGGAACCAGAGGGTGTGAAGAATCCGCAGAAGACTAGGAGAGGTAGCGGAGGAGTAGCAAAGCGGGTGCTGTCTGACCACCGCGAAACAGCAGAATCCCGGGGCAGACCAGACGCGGAAGTGAAAGCGCGGAAGCAAAACAGTGCGTGGCAAAATTGGGGGCATCACACAAGTCACAAATGGTCAGAGGAGGAAACAATGGATTGGGAACTAGTTATCAACTAGCAAGTACAAAGATCTTCAACAAGTAGTGGCACATTGTGGCTAACGTGCACAGTGACCAAGCAAAGGATGCATACGTCAATGACTCTGACCAAAGAATTCCACTATGTGTTCTCAACATTGACAACTAACAACACGAGTCACAAATGGTCAAAAGAAAAGACAATGGTTTGGGAACCCTATGTACCAACTAGAAAGGACAAAGAACTTCAATAAGTAGTGGCACGGTGTGGCTACTATGCACACCAAACAACCAAACTAGGCATATGTCACTGACCATGATCAAAGAATTTCAATACGGGTGGTCAACGTTCACAACCCATAACACGAGCCACAAATGGTGAGAGGGGGAAACAATGGTTTTGAAATATTAGTTTTCAACTAGCAAGTACAATGAACTTCAACAAGTAGTAGCACGGTGTGGCTACCATGCACAATGACTGGCCAAAGTAGGCATATGTACTGCCTTTGACCGAAGAATTCCGCTGTGTGTGGTCAACGTTGACAACTCATGATGCGAGTCACTAATGGTCAAAGGGGGAAACGTTGTTTTGGGACCACCAGGTATCAACTAGCAGGCACAAGGACCTTCGATAAGTAGTGGCACGGTGTGGCTACCATGTACAATGACCAACCAAAGTAGGCATATGCACTGACCATGACCAAAGATTGTCACTATGTGTGGTCACCTTTGACAACCCATAACACGAGTCACAAATGGTCAGAGGGGGGAATAATGGTTTGTGAATACTAGTTATTGACTAGCAAGTACAAAGACCTTCAATATGTAGTGGCATAGAGTAGCTATCATGCACAGTGACCAACAAAAGCATGCATATGTCGCTGACCATAAGAAAAGAATTCCACTTCATGTGGTCAACGTTGACAACTCACAACAAGAGTCACAGATAGTTAGAGGGGGTAACAATGGTTTGGGAACACTAGCTATCAACTAGAAGGCACAAACACCTTTAGTACATAGTAACACGGCGTGGCAACCTTGTACAGTGAGAAACCAAAATAGGTGTATGCCACTAACCATGACCGAAAGAATTTCACAATGTGTGGTCAACGTTGAAAACTCATAACACGAGTCACAAATGGTCAGAGGGGGAAACAATGGGTTGGGAACACTCGTTATCAACTAGCAAGTACAAAGATCTTCAACAAGTAGTGGCATGGTGTGCCTACCGTGCACAATGACCAACCAAAGGATGCATACGTCACTGACTATGACCAAAGAAGTCCACTATGTGTGGTCAACATTGACAACTCATAACACGAGTCAAAAATGGTCAGAGGGAGAGACAATGGTTTGGGGAAAGTATGTATTGACTAGAAAGGACAAAGAGCATCAATAAGTAGTGGCACGGTGTGGCTACTATGCACGCCGAACAACCAAACTAGGCATATGTCACAGGCCATGACCAAAGAATTTCATTATGGGTGGTCAACGCTCACAACCCATAACAAGAGTCACAAATGGTCAGAGGGGGAAACAATGGTTTTGGAATATAAGTTTTCAACTAGCAAGTGCAGCGACCTTCAATACGTAGTAGCATGGTGTGGCTACCATGCACAATGACCGGCCAAAGTAGGCATATGTACTGCCTTTGACCCAAGAAATCCGCTATGTGTGGTCAAAGTTGACAACTCATAATGCAAGCCACAAATGGTCAGAAGGGGAAATGATGGTTTTGGAGCACCAGATATCAACTAGCAAGCACAAGGACCTTCAATAAGCAGTGGCACCGTGTGGCTACCATGTACAATGAGCAACCAGAGTAGGCATATGTCAGTGACCATGACCAAAGAATGTCGCTTTGTGTGGTCAACTTTGACAACTCAAAACACGAGTCACAAATGGTCAGGAGGGGAAACAATGGTTTTTGAATACTAGTTATCGACTACCATGTACAAAGATTTCCAATATGTAGTGGCACAGTGTGGCTACCATGCACACTGACCAACCAAAGTACGCATGTGTCACAGACAAGGACCAAAGAATTTCACTTCATGTGGTCAACGTTGACAACTCACAAGAAGAGTCACAGATAGTCAGAGGGGGTAAGAATGGTTTGGGAACACTAGCTATCAAATAGAAAGCACAAAGATCTTCAAAACGTAGTTGCACGACGTGGCAACCATGTACAGTGACAAACCAAAGTAGGCATATGCCACTAACCATGACCAAATGAATTTCACAGTGTGTGGTCAACGTGGAAAACTCATAACACGAGTCACAAATGGTCGGAGGGAGAAGCAATGGGTTGGGAACACTAGTTATCAACTAGCAAGTACAAAGACTTTCAACAAGTAGTGGCACGGTGTGGCTAGTGTACACAGAGACCAACCAAAGGATCCATACGTCACTGACTATGACCAAAGAAGACCACTTTGTGTGGTCAACATTGACAACTCAAAACACGAGTCACAAATGGTCAGAGGGAAAGACAATGGTTTGAGAACCCTATGTATGAACTAGAAAGGACAAAGAACCTCAATAAGTAGTGGCACGGTGTAGCTACTATGCATACCAAACAACCTAACGAGGCAAATGTCACTGACCATGACCAAAGAATTCCAATATGGGTGGTGAACGTTCACAACCCATAACACGAGTCACAAATGGTCTGAAGGGGGGAACAATGGTTTTTTAATGCTAGTTATCGACTAGCAAGTACAAAGACCTTCAATATGTAGTGGCACAGTGTGGCTAGCATGTACAGTGATCAACTAAAGTATGCATATGTCACTGATGAGGACCAATGGATTTCACTTCCTGTGGTCAACATCGACAACTCACAACAAGAGTCCCAGATAGTCAGAGGGGGTTACAATGGTTTCGGAACACTAGCTATCAACTAGAAAGCACAAAGACCTTCAATACGTAGTGACACGGTGTGGCAACCATGAACAGTGACCCATGTTGACTTCGACTTCCGACTTTTGGGGTAAAAGTCTAAGTCGGAGAGTCTGTCAAAGTCGACTAGAAGACGACTTTGATACTGGTAGTGGAATATAGATCGTGAGTTTCTGATTCCAACGCAATTTTAATTACTAAAACCCGTTACAAGTTGTGGGAGTTATGACTGTTCAAAGTTGGGGTGTGCATAAACACATCATTGAAATATCCATCAAGTGTTGACAGTCACCTATGGACTGTTTTCAACTAGCTTCTACACAAGACACGGTACTTGGCACACAATTATGAGGATCATGACACGTTGGAGGAAAACCGACTTCCGACTTGGCTCATTAAAAGCCGACTTCCGACTTTGGACTTCCGACTTGGCCATCGACCTCAACTTTCCAAAGTCAACATGGCTTCCAACCCAACTTCCAACTCAAATTCCAACCCAACTTCCCACCCAACTTCCAACCCAACTTCCAAACCAGCTTCCAACCCAACTTCCATCCCAACTTCTAACCCAACTTCCAACCCAACTTCCAACCAAACTTCCATCCGAGCTTCCAGCCCAGCTTCCAACCCAACTTCCAACCCAACTTCCAACCCAACTTGCAACCCAACTTCCAACCCAACTTCCAACCAATTTTCTAACCCAAATTCTAATACAGCTTCGGGCCCAGCTTCCAACCCTGCTTTCAATCCAACTTCCTACCCATCTTCCAACCCAACTTCCAACCCAACTTCCAACCCAACTTCCATCCCAACATCCATTCCAACTTCAAACCAAACTTCCAACCCAACTTCCAACCCAACTTCCACCACAACTTCCAATCCAACTTCCACCCCAGCCTCCAACCCCAGCTTCCAACCCAACTTTCAACCCAACTTCCAACCCAACTTCCAACCCAATGTCCAACCCAACTTCCAACCCAACTTCCAACACAACTTCCCACCCAACTTCCAAACCAACTTCCAACCCAACTTTCAACCCAACTTCTAACCCAACTTCCAACCCAATTTCCAACCCACCTTCCAGCCAAACTTCCAGACCAAATCCAACCCAACTTCCATCCCAACTTCCGTCCCAACTTCCAACCGAACTTCCAACCCATCATCCAACACAACTTCCAGCCCAACTGCCAGTCCAGCTTCCAACCCAACTTCCAACCCAACTTCCAATCCAACTTCCAACCCAACTTCCAACTTAACTTCCAACCCAACTTCCAACCCAACTTCTATCCCAACTTCCATCCCAACTTCCAGCCCAACTTCCAACCCAACTACCAATCCAACTACCAATCCAACTTCCAACCCAACTTCCAACCCAACTTCCAGTCCAAATTCCAACCCAACTTCCAACCCGATTTCCAACCAAACTTCCAACCCATTTTTCATCCCAACTTCCAACCCAACTTCCAACCCAACTTCCAAGCAGCATCCAACCCAGCTTACAACCCAACGTTCAAACCCAGCTTCAAACCCAACTTTCAATCCAACTTCAAACCCAACTTCCAACCCAACTTCCAACCCAGCTTCCATCCCAACTTCCATCCCAACTTCCAATTCAACTTTCAACCCAACTTCCAACCCAACTTCCATCCCAACTTCCATCCCAAATTCCAACCTAACTTCCAACCCACCTTCCAACCCTACTTTCAACCCAATGTCCAACCAAAGTCCAACCCAACTTCCAACCCAACTTCCAACCCAACTTTCAACCCAGCTTCCAACCCAACTTCCAACCCAACTAACAACCCATCTTCCAACCAAACATCCAATCCAACTTCCAACCCAACTTCCAACCCGACTTCCAATCCAACTTCCTATCCAACTTCCAATCCAGCTTCCAACCCAACTTCCCACCCAACTCCCAACCCAATCAAATCCAACTTCCAACCCAACTTCCAACGCAACTTCCAACCCAACTTCCAACCCAACTTCCAACACAACTTCCAACCCAACTTCCAACCCAACTTCCAACCCAACTTTCCAACCCAACTACCAACCCAACTTCCAACCCAACTCCCAACCCAACTTCCAACCCGACTTCAAACCCAACGTCCATCCCAACTTCCATCCCAACTTTCAACCCAACTTCCAACCCAACTTCTAGCCCAACTTCCAACCTAATTTCCAACAAAACTTCCAACCCAGCTTCCAACCAAACTTCCAACCCAACGTCTAACCCAACATCCAACCCAACCTTCAACCCAACTTCCAACCCAACTTCCAACCCAACCTCCAACGCAGCTTCCAACCAAACTTCCAACCAAACCCTCAACCCAACTTCCGACCCAACTTCCAACCCAACTTTTAACCCAACTGCCAACCCAACTGCCATCCTAAATTCCATCCCAACTTCCTTCCCAACTTCCAATCCAACTTCCATCCCAACTTCCAACCCAACTTACAACCCAACTTCCAGACCAACTTCCATCCCAACTTCCAACCCAACTTCCAACCAAACTTCAAACCCAACTTCCAACCCAACTTCCAACCCAGCTTCCAATCCAACTTCCAACCCAACTTCCAACCCAACTTCCAACCCACCTTCCGACCCAACTTCCACTCCAACTTTCATCCCATATTCTATCTCAAATTCCAACCCAACTTTCAACCCAACTTCCAACCCAACTTCCAACCCAAATTACAACCCAACTTCCAACCCAACTTCCAAAACAACTTCCATCCAAACTCCCATCCCAACTTCCAGCCCAACTTCCAATCCAACTTCCAACCCAACTTCCAACCCAACCTCCAGCCCAACTTCCAACCCAACTTCCATCCCAACTTCCACCTCAACTTCCAACCCAACTTCCAACCCAACTTCCAAGCTGTTGGAAAACTGTGTGGTGGCAGTTCCAACGTGGCCTGACAGGTCTTCTATGTTCACGGCTACTTTTGTGCGAGTTCTGAGTCCAAGCGTGAGCTTTCTGGTCGACTCACGCTATGTTTTTGGGAATGGAAGGGAGTTGTGAGACAGTCACTTTTGCAAAGAGAATAACGCGATTTTGCATCAGTTTTGGGACATGGACATGACCTGAACAGTTATAGGGCTAATCATGAGCTCTCCAAGGCACTAAACCGTGTGCGATGCGGATAACTGTAGCTCCCGCTACGTTAGTCTAAGCGCAGTACCCCAAACCAGCCCCTCAGTCGGCGGCGCGCACCACGTCACCCGCCGAGGCGTCCTCACACATCAAGGACCCATCAAAATGCCATTCCGGAGGTGTAGATAACCCTACACATAGTGGCGATGCCCCTTGTGCCTTTGAGGTCTGTTTCAATGAGTTAATCATCGCGGTTGGTGATGGGGATTGATGTGGGTCGAAACCTGTTCGCGGACCTGCACTCAGAATTTTTACGAAGTCCCCGAGTAACAGAACGTACTACTAAGTTTTGGACGCCGAGCCAGATATTTGGCCAAGTCCCTCAGTAACAAGCTGCACTACTGGCATCCGGCGGATCATTCGTCGGACGCTTGGCAGCCCTTCCGGAGCAAAATCTCCAGATGGAGTTTTGTTACTCGGTCAGGTGGATTTTCCACCTCCGTTTGAACCGTGGCCGACTCCCAGAGCCGCCACGCACACCCCAACTTTGGAAGCTCATATCTCCCTCGTTACTTGTCCCATTCCGGTGAAACAACTTCCACCGGAGTCTTTGGGGTAAAGGTCTAAGTCGGAGAGTCGGTCAAGGTATAATTAAGGTCAACTTAGATAATTATAGTGGAATATGGAGTGTGAGTTGCCGATTCCAATGCAACTTGAATCGCTAAATTCCGTTACGATTTGAGGAAAGTATGACTGTTCAAACTTGGGATGTGCATAAACACCTCATGCAGCTAAGCCTGTACACCAAAAACCAGGTATCGAGTCCGGGTCTCACGATTTCGAGACCGAGTCCAGACTCGGGAGTCAAATTCCACCACGTGGAATTGACTCGCAATGCCGAGACTCCGGCGTAGGATCTCGATTCCCCGCTGGGGTGGCGGCGGCCGCCAGATGGGGGGGGGGGGGGGGGGGGGGGGGGGGGGGGGGGGGGGGGGGGGGGGGAAATGACGTCGGGGTCCGGTTTGACATCCACCACCTTGAGAGGTTTGGTGCCATTACCGAGGCTCTGAAACCCCCCCCCCTCCCCTCACCTTTTTTGTAATTGCCCGTACCTTGATGCCCGCCGCCCCCCCTCCCCCCCATTGGCGAGGACTGTGTATCCTAAAGCTTACATTTTGATACAGACAAAGATGAAGATGAGGAGGATGACAGTAGTTCAGAGGACTCAGAGGAGGATGAGAACGACGAGGATGGGAATGATGATGAAGAGGGTGGGATGATGGGGAACGATGATGACGATGATGATGTTCTAGAGATGAACTAGTCATGTTTTGACATGCTTTCAAACAAGTCCTTTTCCATGCCTTTGTTCCAGCCCATTATTGCATCCATATCAATGCACGCTTGTGTTCATATCATCCCTACTTCAGTGAATGGAAATGACATAAAGAGGTTAAGCTCTGTTAGAACATGTGTTGTGCTCCACCAATGTTAAGTGATTGGAGTTGAGCAAAAAGGGTCCATCATGGGCAGCATAAGCTACACAGACTTGGTTAGCAGATATGGTTAGCACATAGAGTTATACACAGCTACACACATTTGGAAAGCACATAAGGATAGCACATTAGGATACCAGATTTGGTTAGCATAAGAAACACAGAATGCATTCGTAGACAGGTTCTGCTATGCAGGAGTAATGGTGCACGGGTTGGTGCTTTGGTGAATTGGTGGTGTGGTGGAGGAGTACAGGTTGTGGTTGTGTGCTGGTGGTGTTGGAGCAGTTGGAGGTGGTGGAGGAGCAATTGCTGGGTCACAAGTGTGATAGTTGTGCACAACCACCTGGTGGTGGTGGTGCACAAGGCAACTGCATCCAGTCTCGCAATTCCCGGAAGGTGGAATCGCGATACTGCAGACTCGCGCGTCCGAGAAGAGAGTCCGGAGTCCGATTCTGGGACCGTTCTCGGTCTTGCCATTCCAATTCCGCTTCCAGAATCGTGAGACCGGTCTCGGTTACACCCTTACATGCAGCTACATTATGTTTAGAAATGGCTTCCGATGACATCATATACATGATACACATGCAATCCATCAATTGTTAAAAAGACACATAGGTAAAAGTTTCTTACTAGATTGTACTTAGACAGAGTACTTGGCACACTTTCATGAGCCTCCCAACAGGTTGGAGGTTACCCGACTTCCGACATGGCTTAAAAAGAGCCAACTTCCGACTTTTGACTTCCGGCTTGGCCATCGACTTCGACTTCCCAAAGTCAACATGGGCTATGGCACAACTCTGGCACAACTCTGACACAACTCTGGAAAAACATAGACACAACTCTGCCACAACTCTGGCACAACTCTGGCACAACCCTGGCACATCTCTGGCACAACTGTGGCACAACTCTGGCAAAACTATGGCACAACTCTGGCACAACGCCGGAAAAACTCAGGCACAACTCTGGCACAACTCTGGTTCAACTCTGGCACAACTCTGGAAAAACACTGGCACAACTCTGGCACAACACTGGCACAACTCTGGCAGAACTATGGTACAACTCTGGCTCAACTCTGGCACAACTCTGGCTCAACTATGACAAAACACTGGCACAACTCCGGCAAAACACTGGCACAACTCTGGCAAAACACTGGCACAACTCTGGCACAAATCTAGCACAACTCTGGCACATCTGTGGCACAACTCTGGCACAACTCTGGCACAACTCTGGCACATCTCTGGCACAACTCTGGCACACCTCTGGCACAAGTATGGCACAACTCTGGCACAACTCTGGCACAACGCTAGCAAAACTCTGGCACAACTCTGGCACAACTCGGGCACAACTCTAGCATAACTCTGGCACAACTCTGGCACAACTATGGCACAACTCTGGCACAATGCTGGAAAAACTCAGGCACAACTCTGGCACAACTTTGATTCAACTCTGCCACAACTCCGGCCAAAAACTGGCACAACTCAGGCACAACACTGGCACAACTCTGGCACAACTCTGGTACAACTCTGGCACAACTCTGGCACAACTCTGGTACAACTCTGGCACAACTCTGGCACAACTCTGGTACAACTCTGGCACAACTCTGGCACAACTCTGGTACAACTCTGGCACAACTCTGGCACAACTCTGGTACAACTCTGGCACAACTCTGGCACAACTCTGGTACAACTCTGGCACAACTCTGGCACAACTCTGGTACAACTCTGGCACAACTCTGGCACAACTCTGGTACAACTCTGGCACAACTCTGGCACAACTCTGGTACAACTCTGGCACAACTCTGGCACAACTCTGGTACAACTCTGGCACAACTCTGGCACAACTCTGGTACAACTCTGGCACAACTCTGGCACAACTCTGGTACAACTCTGGCACAACTCTGGCACAACTCTGGTACAACTCTGGCACAACTCTGGCACAACTCTGGTACAACTCTGGCACAACTCTGGCACAACTCTGGTACAACTCTGGCACAACTCTGGCACAACTCTGGTACAACTCTGGCACAACTCTGGCACAACTCTGGTACAACTCTGGCACAACTCTGGCACAACTCTGGTACAACTCTGGCACAACTCTGGCACAACTCTGGTACAACTCTGGCACAACTCTGGCACAACTCTGGCACAACTCTGGCACAACTCTGGCACAACACTGGCACAACTCTGGCACAACTCTGGCACAACTCTGGCACAACCCTGGCACAACTCTGGCACAACTCTGGCACAAATCGAGCACAACTCTGGAAAAACTCTGGCATAACTCTGGCACAACTCTGGCAAATCTATGGCACAACTCTGGCACAACGTTGGCACAACAATGGCACAACTCTGGCACAACTCTGGCACAACTCTGGTACAACTATGGCACAACTCTGGTTTAACACTGGCACAACTCTGGTACAACTCTGTAAGAACTCTGGCACATTCCGGTACAACTCTGGCACAACTCTAGCACAACTTTGGTAAAATTCTGGCACAACTCCGGCACAACTCCGGCACAACTCCGGCACAACTCTGGCACAACTTTGGCACAACTGGGGCACAGCTCTGACACATCTCTGGAACAAGTCTGGCACAACTCTGGCACAACTTGCGCAGAACTCTGGCACAACTCTGGCACAACTGTGGCACAACTCTGGCACAACTATAGCAGAACTATGGTACAACTATGGCACAACTCTGGCGTAACTCTGGTACAACTCTGGCACAACTATGGCACAACTCTTGCACAACTTCGGCCCATCTGTGGCACAACTCTGGCATGACTCTAGCACAACTCTGGCACACCTCTGGCACAACTCTGGCATAACACTGGCACAACTCTGGCACAACTATGACACAACTCTGGCACAACTCTGGCACAACTCTGGCACAAATCTGGCACAACTCTGGAAAACATCTGGCACAACAATGGCACAACACTGGCACAACTCTGGCACAACCCTGGCAAAACTCCAGCAAAACTCTTGCATAACCATGGAACAACTCTGGCACATCTCTGGCACAACTCTGGCACCACTCTGGCACAACTCTGGCACAACACTGGCACAACTCTGGCACATCTCTCGCACAACCCTGGCACAACCCTGGCACAACTCTGGCACAACCATGGCACAACTCTCGCACATCTCTGGCACAACTCTTGCACAACTCTTGCATAACTTTAACACAGCTATGGCACAACTCTGGCACAACTCTGGCACAACTTAGGCACAACTCTGGAAAAACTCAGACACAATTCTGGCACCACTCTGGCACAACTCTGGCACAACCCTGGCACAACTCTGGCACAACTGTGGCACAACTCTGGCACAACTATGGCACAACTCTGGCACAACGCTGGAAAAACTCAGGCAAATTTCTGGCATAACTCTGGTTCAACTCTGGTAAAACTCTGGCAAAACACTGGCACAACTCTTGCACAACACTTGCACAACTCTGGCACAACTCTGTGACAACCCTGGCACAACTCTGGCACAACTCTGGCTCAACTCTGGCACAACACTGGCACAACTCTGGCACAACTTTGACACATCTGTGGCACAACTCTGGCACAACTCTGGAACAACTCTGGCACATATCTGGCACAACTCTGGCACAACTCTGGCACAACTCTGGCACAACCCTGGCCCAACTCTGGCACAACTCTGGCACAACTCTGGCACAACTCTGGCACAACTCTGGCCGACTCTGGCAGAACTCTGGCTCAACTCTATCACAATGCTGGCACAACTCTGGCACAACAATGGCACAACTCTGGCACAACTCTGGCACAATTCTGGCACAACCCTGGCAAAACTCTGGCAAAACTCTGGCACAACTCGGGCACAGCTCTGGAAAAACTCTGGCATAACTCTGGCACAACTCTAGCAAATCTATGGCACAACTCTGGCACAACTTTGGCACAGCTTTGGCAAAATTCTGGTACAACTCTGGTACAACTTTGATAGAACTCTGGTACAACTATGGCGCAACTCTGGTACAACTCTTGTACATCTCTGGCACAACTCTCGTACAACTATGGCACAACTCTGGTTTAACTCTGGCACAACTCTGGTACAACTCTGTAAGAACTCTGGCACAACCCAATACAACTCTGGCACAACTCTAGCTCAACTTTGGTAAAATTCTGGCACAACTCTGGCACAACTCTGGCACAACTCTGGCACAACTCTGGCACAACTCTGGCACAACTCTGGCACAACTCTGGCATTACTCTGGCACAAATCTGGCACAACCCCAGCACAACGCTGGCACAACTCTGACACGACTTTGGCACAACTCAAACACAAACCTGGCACAACTCTCGCACAACTCAGGGACAACTCTGGCACAACTCTGGCACAACTCTGGCACAACTCTGGCACAAATCTGGCACAACTCTGGCACAACTCTGGCACAACTCTGGCATAAAACTGGCACAACCCTGGCATATATTTCGCACAATTCGGGCACAATTCTGGCTTAACTGTGGCACAACTCTGGCACAACTCTGGCACAACTCTGGCACAAATCTGGCACAACTCAGGCAAAACTCTGGCCCAACTCTGGCACAACTTTGGCACAAATCTGGCATAACTCTGGCACAAGTCTGGCACAATGCTGGCACAACTCTGGCAGAACTCTGGCACAACTCTGGCACAACTCTGGCACAACTCTGGCACAACTCTGGCACAACTCTGGCACGACTCTGGCACAACTCTGGCACAACTCTGGCACAACTCTGG